>SNQJ01S0075729.1:1080-20492 GCA_010110895.2 Picea sitchensis
ATCTAATATGCCCCAATTAAGGGGTAATGAGCCAACATTAGGGCTTAACAGTTTTAGGTGCAGACTTGCAGTATAGTGTTTGAGTTATATTTGATCAGATAAGATTGGTTGATGAGTATATAGTGAAATATTTGACAGAACAGGTTGTGACAATGACATATTCAGTTTCTAAATTTGACCCTTATATTTCGGGGCAGTTGAATGGGGAAAGGATAGGTGGTTGTAGCCACCATTCGATTATAGCCATAGAATATAGGGGGTTGTAGCTTCCTTCTAGTTATAGCTAGAGAATTGGTCAGTTGGAGCTTCCCTCAAATTGTATCTTGAGAAACTAGGGGGTTGAAGCCTCCTTCCAATTGTAGTTGGAGAATTGGAAGTTAGTGCTTCCTTCAATGTAATTCTTGACATATAAGAAAAGAATTATGTGGTTTTCTCCTGCATTGGGTTTCCACATAAATATTGGTGTATTGTGTACTGTGTGGATGTGTTTGTTATTGTTTTTTATGCACCGATGAATATTAAGATTTATGATATAGTAATATATTGATGATGAACAATTGAACATGGTTGAATAAGTAAAATAATATACTTTGTGGTTTAAAGGATTAATAATTGGTATCATTTCTCATTACTGATTCACCCCCTCTCTCAGTAATCCAACAATTGGAATGAAAGTCAGTTTATTCAGGAAACAATTTAACCACTGGAAGGAGATCATGGATTATTCTGAGAATGGAGTACCATCGTTTAATGGTCACAATGGTTTAATGTATGAGATACGGAGCGAAAGGACAAAAGTATTTTTAAAGTCACAGGGGTATGATATTTGGAAATCAATTGTTACAAGATATGATAGTTCAAAAAGGGAAAAAGACTAAATAAAAGACAAAACTAAAACGAAATAACAAAATTTCAATGCATTTCATTTGGAAGGACTATATGATTTAGTAAAGGGAAAAATGGGTAAATGTTCAACAACTAAAGAACTTTGGGATAATTTACATAATATATATTCTTCACCCATCGCAGAGTCAAAGAATGTCAAAAACGATGTAGGTACAGATCAAGAAGAAATGTTTTCATCATGCCAAACAGATTCAGAAGATGAAAAGTACATAATCAACAAAAGTATCTTGTTTTTATTTAATTGTGAAAAATGCAGACATCTTGAAATGGAATTCCATGAAGGAAATGAGATAGAAAATCTAATTGAAATAGAAGACAATTATGAAGAAGAATTGATAAGTGCTTTAGATGAACTAAGAAAATAAAGAGAATAAAGCAAGTCACTCAAGAAAGAATTGATGAAACAAAAGGATTTTTTTCACATTTTTGAACAAGCCCAACAGGTCATCGAGAACTTAAGAACACATATAGAAGAATCCAGAAAGATCGACGAAGATTTTGAAGATCAAAATAAGTATTTAGAAGCCAACATAGTAGCATAGAAAGAAGAAGCATAAGTGAGAGAGAAGATATTGACAGATCATCTTAAGGAAAGAACTAACGATCTAAACCAGCTTGAGGCAGAGTTTGGTCAAAAAGAGAAAGGACTTGAAGAAGAAATAATCACATTAAAAATCTAGCTTGAAGAAGTGAAGAGAATAGAAGAACTCATGAAGTCTTTGATAATGAAGAAAGAAGAAGAGGTTGAGAATCTTGAAGAAGAAGTTGTCACATTGAGAAGTAAAATCGTCAAGCTCAGCAAGAACACTAAAGAGATAGAAACATCTGCACCAGTTGTAGAGAATGAAGAGAAGCACTCTAGGTTGATAGAAAAGAAGAATGAAGAAAAGAACAAGAGTTATGCATAAGTACTCAAAGGAAGGAATCATAGTCAACCAGAATCTAAGAAAACTAATAAAGATACATATTCAAGAAGACTAGCCATGTTCAAGCCAAAAAGAATATTCAATCATGATCATGTTCAGTCAAGGAAAGAATTCAAAAGGACTACACCACAAAGAAGATCATTCACTCCCAGGTATGTAAGTTTCTTTTATGGTCATTGTTTTTGTTGTACTAACTTTGGACATAAGGTTGCAGATTGCAGAGATTATAAAATAATTGTTCAAGCAATAAATGCTTATGTGGCCCCACGTAACATTGAATGTTACAAATGTCATAACTATGGACACATAGATCGTGATTGTATAAGTATGATATATAATTCCATGAAACATAACATTGATATCAGATATAAGAAAGTATGGATAAGAAAAAAGGAAGAACATGTGAACAAAAACCAGGTCCAAGAGATTGCAACATTAGCAATAAAATGAGATGAAGACAAATCTATAAATAAAAAGGAAGATGTTAGATACATAAAGGTTTGGAAAATAAATGAAAGGAAAGAAGGAAATATAAATAAGGAATGTGTTCAAGATATTGTACTTTCAGGTATTGTAGTGAAATATGAATCCACATAAAAAAAATAAAGAAGTCATAGTTTATACAGATGATGAATCTATCGATGAAGATGATGATGACTCTGCATCAAATAAGGAATTGTTTTGAGCCATCCGGCTTAGAGATTCCCAGGTAATTTGAATATTAGATAGGGGTAATCGATGTGGTATCTTTTACATACCAGAGAACCATCCCTTGAGTAACTTGCAGATTTTGAGTAGACAGGTTCATAGTAGTCAGTTAGAAAAAGTACAGTATGATAGATTGATCAGTTACATTAGTGAATACTTCATGATAGTACAGTGACAGATGGGTCAGCATTATGAACAGTTGTGTACCATTGTTTTTGACATTATGGACAGAGATGGATTTGTAAGAATACTTAGTCGGTTTGGATAGATATATGACAGTGGACAAGAGCATGAATTCATAGATTGGTTTAGAGAGTGGTTCAAAGACAAAGGAACATTATCATAATGGATGATAATTACATAGGAATATGTGAATCTTTATTCTTGAATGTTTTTGATATATGTCATTTGATTACACAAGGAAGCACCAATGGACAATAACTCCAAAAGGCAACAGGTACAGGAAGACTTATATTTTTATACACAACATCCTGTAGAGAAGTCAAGAGAGATAAACAAAACCAAAAAGATAGGTAGAAATATCATTCATAAAATTTGTAGACAGAGAGGTAATAATAGAGGTATGATTCCAGGGAAGAGATTCATGAGATGCAGGATAGAGAGTTAGATGCTTGGAGAGAGAGCACAAAGGCATTTTTCTAGGGGGGGCGATTATCACAAGGGAAGCATGAGTGATATGACTTCAGTGTTTCATCAGAGTGATACCCTTTTTCAAAGGGGGGGATATTAATCATATGAAGGGAGAGAGTATGATCAAAGGCTTAGAAACATAGAGAAAATATCAAAGGCATTTAGATAGGGGGAACAACCCCAAGGAGAGTCCAGCCAAGGGGAGTATCCCCAAGGATAGATAACCTTTGTCATTGATGTCAAAGGGGGACATATAGAAACATTGATGAGGAGTATGTGCATGAATTTTATCATGACTAAGTGTTTCCATCAATGTTGGTGTTTCCATTAATTCCAAAGGAGGAGATTGTTAGATAATTGGTTTAGAATGATGGACAGTTGGTTTGGATTGTTGGTTGTCATTGATGTTAACCTTTGGAGAGTGATATTATAGATTGATGTCAACTCTTAGAGAGCGATTTCAACCCTTGAGCATGTCTAGTAGCTCTAGAGGTATGGGTAAGAAACCCAATTTTGGTTGAGTAATAATGTAAGGAATATCAATGTATATGCAGGTAACACTATTCTAGATGGATAGTACATGGCATACCATTTCTGGTGATATGTTATATGTCACATAACTCCTCATGGTTATAGATTTGTGGCCATATGAAGTTGGAGAACCCTCATGAGTTATCTAAAAGCCCCAAGAAGGTCAAAGAAGTCAATTATTCTAGAAGATCCTAGAAGAAGTGTATTAGTCAAATTGATGGTAACTAGGAGTTAATCATGGGTATAGTTGTTGCATCAAGAAATACATTAAATAATAAATTTCTTGCAATAAGAAGTTAGTTAAGGGAAACAAAGTTGTGAATTGACTAATTATAGAAAATTTGGTTTCAACAAGATGTTGTGAGTAAAGATAAATTATTTAAATAATAAAGTAGTCAAAGTGGTTGCAAAGAGAAATTATTTAAATAATAAAGTGGTTGCAAAAAATAAGTGGCGAGTTTACTGTTTATGGATAAGTCAAAGTGGTTGCAAAAGAAATTAATTAAAAAATAATTTAGTTGCAACTAAAACGGGAGAATTTACTATTTGTAGCAAAGTGAGTTAGAAGTGGACAAGTGGTTAGAAGTGGGTTAGCCATAAAATAAGGAATGTGGGTTAAGTTGGTTATAATGTAAACCCTTGAGGAAGCTAAATGGAAATATAAATAAGAGATAAAGGCTCTCCCATTAGTACCTATTGAATATCATTGAATATATATTTTGTGAAAGGTTATTTGGGCAGGTATTATTGATAGATAAAAGTGTGGCAAGAAAAGTGCGGCATAAAAATAGCGGCAGGAAAAGTGTGGCATAAAAATCACGGAAGGAAAAGTGCATCCAAAAAAGTGTGGTAGGAAAAATGCAGCAGAAAAAGCGTGGCAGGAAAATCGCGACAGGAAAAGTGCAGCAGAAAAACCACGGCAGCAAAATGCTACAAGAAGAAAAAGGTAAGATTTTCATATCTGTAGTGTTGAATTTATGAATCTGGTTGAGGGTTTTCCTTGTAAATATGTTGGATTCCCTCTTGGAAGTTTAGGGATTGTTGTAGAGTTGATATGAGGAAGATCTACTAAATTTTAGTATAGGTTCATGTTTGAGGGTTTTTCGTTGAGGTATATTGTTGAGGTTATTGGTACAGATAGAGGTTGTATAATAGTAAGATTCTAGAACATGGTTTTAGGTATAGAATTGTGGTATAGTGTTTGAGGTATATGTGATCATATCAGATTGGTTGATGAGTATACAGTGACATATTTGATATAGCAGGTTGTGATAGTGACATATTCAGTTTCAATATTTGGCATTTATATTTCAGGGTAGTTGGATGGGGAAAGGATAGGTGGTTCTAGCCACCTTTCAGTTCTAGCCGGAGAACATAGGAAGTTGTAACCTCCTTCTGGTTGTAGCCAAAGAATTGGGGAGTTGGAGCTTCCCTCAAGTTGTAGCCTGAGAAGCTAGGGGGTTGGAGCCTCCTTCCAATTGTAGTTGGATAATTGTAAGTTGGTGCTTCTGTTGAGCTCCACCTTTTCCATGTTTTGTGATGTACAAAAACATTAATTATTACTCCTTTCCCACATTTCATTGTCAATACACACCATAAACCCTAATTAAACACCATCATTTGTCATTTTATCTAGTGTGGTTAATACATCGTCTTTTCTATCTTTTTAGTGGTTAAAAGATTATTATATCATGATTTATTTATGATGGTTTGTGAAGTGTGATTCTTGTACTAGCATGATCAACATTCTTGTACCATTACTGTAGTTCAAAATTCTGTTGACAGGAGAAATTGACCATCCGTCAACTGGAAGAACGAGTCCGGTCTGGGGTTGTCTGAATAACCCAAGTTGTTTGGTGTAACTCGTTCTGACGGGTTTAATGGATATGTTAGCCAATCTAAGAATCCCAAAAGAAACGAATAAAAGAGAGAAATAACTAACTAATTACTAAACACACTATATATATGTACATATGTTCAAATGTAACTATAGTAGTTGTATTTAAACAAAATATATACAAGTCTCGTTTATTTACATTATTTACAAGATGCAAGTTTTAATCGAAACCTACGAAAATCGATGTGAAAAATGAATGCTTCTAGGAAGCAGATAAAGAAAACACATAAAAATATTTATTGTTTTTCTTTTATAAATTTAAAGAATCTTGCAAAAAAAATTAATGAAACATGAACATGTGGATAGTTAAAGCTGAACCATACATTCTAGTTTCAATGATATGTAAATGACAGAAAAACACAAAGAAGCTATCATGTCAGTGAATAAGTGAGGTGTATCCAAGCATTTGCATGAGTGGTGAACATCCAACTTCCATGTCCAAGAGAGAAATCTGCAATGAACCTTATGATTGTTCTAAATAAATTCAGAACATGTATTGGCAGCTTAGGTTTTAATGACAGAAAAGGAAACACAAACATAAACCTGTGATCTCATAATTATACATGATTACAACAAGATAAATCTGGAAGCAATCTATGCATTTTATCATTCAATTTAAAACTCAAAGATAAATCCCATTATTTAAATCTAAGATATAATCACAACATTTGTATTTTGATGAAGCGAATGATAGATGGTATTTATAATATAAACCTCCTACACACCACAGATCATTTAATCTAAAGATATCAAACCTGCACATGTAACAGGATTAAAAAAAAACATAAATAACAACATTATAAACAAAAGGCTAAATCCAAAATGCATATATGTTGTTCTATTAATCTTTTGGAATCACTTGTCCATTATGTAGTCCTGGAAGAAATTGTTTGGATAATAGACTTTAAAGATTGGAAAAATTAATACATAAATGATAATAATTAACCATGTATTGATAAAAAAGACTAATCTATTTAAATCAATGCATAATCAATTATTCAAAGAATATGAATATATTATAATGAAAATAAAACCATTTTTTTTTTGTAAATAAGAAGTATATGTATATTAAGAGCCTGCTAAAGCTGATGTAAAGTAGAAAAATACAGAGATATACCGACTGCATTTACCGGACTGCCCCAACAGAGGGGAAACCAGTCCAGCCAGCCCATCCAGTTCAGATGTCTAATAAGTCATAAGTTAAGTAAAAACAGTGTTCAAACTGATTGTCATCTAAGACTACGAGCCTGATAAAACTTGAAAAACAACACTAAGGATCTAAACACCTGGAATATAGCCTATCCATGTGGCTCGGAGGTCCTCTGTCCAAGGCTCTTCTTCAATATATGTCGGCTGGTCTACCCATTGCTTTTCCTTTCCCTCGTCACGCGCGGTGTCCTCAGCTTGGCTCCCTCTCTCATCCTTCTCCCGCCCCACTTCTGTTGGTCGCTACACCCTATCCATACCTTCACCTGTAGCAGCAGCAGGTGCCTCCACTGGAGTAGATTCGACCGGGTCCAAGGAGAGCTCTGTATTCATGGAGGAGAGGATTTGAAGAAAGCTCACCACGTTTTCTTCTGTGGCTTGTAGGCGAAATTAAAGGTCCGCCACCTTGCGTCTGAGCTCAAAGACCAAGTTGTGCAGTATAACTAGTCAGTCTCTGAAGTGTGCATTGTCAAAGAGGTTCGTGGGATGGAGGCACGCTCGTTTAGGGTCACCGTATGTAGGTGGTTCGTCGCTCAGGTTGCTCGACGGCCCAGGGATTGGCGTTGGGGCAGAGGACTTCACCAGGGGGTCTTAAGGGTGCCGCAGGAGTGACGCCGACGACCGAGGGATAATGGCCATGGAGTTAAAATGCACACTTTGTGAAGCTGGCAAGGAAGCAGTGGTGAACTAAGTCTGAAGACAGGAGGAAGAACAGATGGAAGGAGAATCAAAAGGCGAGACCGAGGGTCGACAGGGCTTCCAGGGAGAGCCCCTCCTCGGTCTTCCGCTTGGCCGAGTCATCATGTGCTCAAGGAGACTGGCCGAGATGACAACAATCCAGAGGTGCAAGAGAGTGGTCGGGACGACAACAATCCAGAGGAAACGAGCCGAGTCCAGGATTTCCTATGAAGGGAGGAGCCCTGCAGACAGCATATGGGGACCGATAAAAAAAACAACTATCCAAGCCATTCGAAAATAGTTCAAAGGTGGAATGGGTTGCGTTAATTCTCCCTTGTTGCGTAGTAAATGGCACTTAAACACTAGGGAGGGCGGAAGCCTGTGGCACGAGCCCATCACATGGCTCCGTGTCGCATCGGCCTATGCCTGCTCCCATCCTTTGCCACGAGGATCCCACTAACACCCCATCCAGGGAGAAAATAAAACCATTTTACTTACAGGACAAAATCCATTAAGCAACCTGGAATTCCATATTCTTCTTTGAAAATATTCATCCATTCTCTCAAAGATTCCAGCCATCCATTATTCCATTTGAAAATAAATAAAAGTTTACAATAGAAATAATATACAAAAGAGAAAGGATTAAAATCCTCCTCTCCAATTCTTGGATCCCTTTGGCTCTAATCTTTCTCATATATTTATAAAATGAATTAATAGTCTGGGCGTCACTATTAATTTTCGCCACCTGAAATTTGCCTCATAAAAAGACATCCATATCTCTCAAATCATGCATTTTTTTGAGAAAATATCAACGCAGAAGGTAAATGGGTCCATTTGGGTTCTGGGTTTTCAACCGTTTCTTCTAATTCCTCACAGTTTGGCTGCCATACGTTCTGTAAAATCGTCTGTCTGATCTTGACGCCTTTCCAAATTTTATCTGTTGTTGCTCATAAAATTATTTGTAGCAATCCAAAATTATTTTTGGATCAATCATCTTCAACATATTTGGATAATTAAATCAATCCATGATCAGATCCGTATCAAATATTTGATAATAGAAACCTGTGAAACAAAAAGAAACCTAAATTAATAACCTAAAAACTAATAACCCGAAAATTGAGAATAAAACAAAATCTAGAAAAATAAAAAATGAATTTAAACTAACAATAACTTATAAACAAACATTATTTATAATTTGTTTTAAAATATGATCTAGAAGCTTCAAGTTAATGAAGAAAAAATATTAATTTTAGTTTTTTACAAAATCAAACAAATGATAGATAATTCTTTGATTATTNATTTTAGTTTTTTACAAAATCAAACAAATGATAGATAATTCTTTGATTATTATTATTTTGAAATGAGATGCAAAATGAAAAAATAATTTAATTAATTAACATCACCAAATGATTTCATGAAAATGAGGAACCAACCAAGATATTATTTGATGAAGTATTGAACACATTATTCAAAATAGTCAAACTTACTAATGAGAAAAAGAATGAACACATAATCATAGTTTAAACAAAAGTAAACATTTGATAAAAATTAACGCTTTTGTTTAAATTGAGATTGTTATGCTCGTTTATAACTTTTGACATATGCTCTTGTAATGAATGTCTCATACTAAAGTGAATGTCTTAAGTTTGTCTCAAAGAAAGCCAAGGTATGGAACTATTTGAAAAGGTTGATTTTTTAGCTCATTATAATTATCAAGATTCGAATGGAGACCCTTTAAATTTTGTAAAAATATAGGGCGAGAGTTTGGGGCCCAACACATTCCCGGTGAACACTCTCATTCTGGTACCAGTCATTGTTTTGCATATTTGCATGTTTTTTGGAAAGATTCAGAAACATGGGTTTTCTTCGTAGTGATGTCGACATGTAGACAAGTGTGCCAAAATCCACCTAGGTCTCACGTGTGGACCTCCATCTCAGGGGGAATAACTCAACCAAATCAACAAAAGTTTTAGACAGTCAACTTTGCCCTCAATTTTCATGCACATGAAGACATATTTGAAAAATCAGAAACATGGGTTTTTTTTCTAGCATGGAAAATTTGGTCTCACACAAACTATTTTTCAAAAAAATGAAAGTTTGAGTATTTATCGATGGTTCTTTGAACCGACATATGCTCAAATTGCGTGATATGTCCAGATTTCAAAACATCACACGCAGATTTGATGATGTGGCCTTGGGTTTGATGCCTTAGTTATCAGATCATTTAAATTAGTATGATATCCTTCGTTGGTTGTATCTAATTTTTTTTTTTTTTTAAAGAAAATCTCATGCACGGGAACGATCGTTGGTTAAGCTTGGTTGTCATTGATGTCAACTATTGAAGAAAGTCTGGTAGCACAAAGGTTTCGGTAATGAACCCAAGGTTGTTTCATGTATAATGGTATGAGTTTTGATATATTTGAATGTAATACTACTCTATATGGATAGTACATGTCATGCCATTTCTGGTGGTATGTGGAACGTCACATAACTCCTCACGGTTTGACAATTATGGCCTTATGAAATTGGAGGATCCTCATATGTCATCTAGAAGCCCTAAAAGGTCAAAGTAGTGAAAGTGGTTTAAGAGTTTTTAAAAGGTAAATAATAAAGTGAAGTTATGAGTTTACTATAATTCAAAGTGAATACAAAAGTAGTTATTTAAATAATAAATTTAATGGAGAAATTAGAAGTGGGTTAACCCTAAAATAAGGAAAGTGGGAAAAGTGACCTAAAAGATGATTCTAAGGAAGCTACTTGGAGAGTATAAATAAGAGGCAAGTCTCTCCCATTTTACATCACACTTGAGCATATTGAATATCTATATGTGAATGAGGTAACTAAAGTATATATAAGCCGAATTTCATAGGGAAGGTGAAGAAAATAAGGCCAGAAGTCAAGGAAGGATAAATTATTTTGATGATGTTTTCTAAGGTATGTTATTTACAGGTCATCTCACCATTTTTGCAATAAATTTTTTTATAGATTGATTAAGAACGTAAAATTGATACACCATTGAGAAAACATATCCAAGTATCTGTGGTAAAAATTTCAGCTTGTGGGTCATTTTATTTTTGGAGTTACACTCCATGGAAAATAGGGTTTGTGGCTAGTCTTGAAACTAGTCTAAAATAGGTGTTTCGGGTAAAAACGTCATAAATTATTGATAACATATCCACATTCACTAAGACCAAATGTGTTGGTTAGATTATAGTATTTAGTATTATGTGCAACATTTTCAGATGCATTCAACAAATATTTTTTGTGGGACATGCTCTACAAGGTTTCTCTCTAGAATAATCCAAAATTCAGCAAGGTATGCCATTTGTGCTATAAATCCTTTTCTGAGAGGTTCCAAGTAGTGATACCTAGAGGAATTGCATAAAAAAACTGAATAACATTGTGTGTTATTTTCAGATATTTATTCATTACAAGTACATAGTTATGATTATTTCAAGTTAGGGTTGTTGACTAATCCCAAACTAGTCATGTGAGACTAAAGAAAAATGCTAGTCTCTTATTGTGAAAGTTAAGGAAGGTTTGTAGGTATGTAATAATACACATTAGGTCTATTACAGAGTTACAAAACATATTTGGATGATGAAATTGATTAGGTCTTTTGATTAAGGTACATGTTGTGTACATTGGTTGAGACAAGTAGTTGATGAGTTGACACATACATGAAGTGTATAGTTGATGATGTTGGTACATATTGATGAGTCATAGTTTATGAGTAGTTGACACATGATTGGTACATACTTGGTACATGGTTGGATGTACTTGTTTAGGGTACAAGTTTATGATAGGGTGTTTTGTACAGGTTGGTGCATGGTTTATGCACTTGTTTATGATACAGGTTGATTACAGGTTGAGGTACAAGTTGATGCATGGTTTAGGTTTATTGGTACATGTTTACAATGGTATATCTCATAGTGATAGTGTGACAATGGTTCCATCATTATACTTCTACTTCAGGGTAGTTGGATGGGGCAAGGAAACATGGTTGTAGCCACCTTCCGGTTGTAGCCGAAGAACATAGGGGGTTGTAACCTCCTTCTGGTTGTATCCAGAGAGTAGGGGAGTTGGAGCTTCCCTTACTTTGTATCTTGAGAAACAAGGCGGTTGGAGCCTCCTTCCAGTTGTAGTTGGAAAAAAAAGGAAGTTGGTTCTTCCAATGAATGTAATTCTTCAAGACATATAGGAAAAAAAAATTCATGGTTTTCTCTCACTTTGGGTTTCCACATAAAACACTATTGTATTGTGTATGTGTATGATTGTTCATTTATTCATTTCTTATTTACTTTGCAATTATTTGATGA
This sequence comes from Picea sitchensis, assembly GCA_010110895.2. Taxonomy (NCBI): domain Eukaryota; kingdom Viridiplantae; phylum Streptophyta; class Pinopsida; order Pinales; family Pinaceae; genus Picea; species Picea sitchensis. The sequence goes on from SNQJ01S0075729.1 coordinate 12,903, forward strand.
TAATTCTACATTGATATAACACTTGGATTATATGATTAGAAAGGATTAAATTTCTCTATTACTGATTCAACCCCCCTCTTAGTAATCCAACAATTGGTATCAGAGCAAGTTCCTTCAGAAATCAGTTTAACCACTAAAAGGTAGGTCATGGAGAGAAACAACTTGTATAAAAATGGAATACCATAGTTCAATGGACATAAGTATGCATTTTGGAGCATAAGGATGAAAACATATATGTATGCATAGGGATTTGAAATTTGGCAATCAATTGTAGATGGATACATAGCACCAGCAATTCCGCCAACAAATAACAAAGAAGTGAAACTCAGTTAGAATAATTTCAAAGCCAAAAATGGACTTCTGAATGGTCTTAGTGAAACAATATTCACCAAAGTTGAACATTGTAAATCCACCAAAGATATTTGGGACAAACTTCAAAATGTTTTTGAAGGAGATTCAAAAGTCAAAGTAGCAAAGCTTCCAACTTACAGAGGTTATTTCGAACAAATTAAGATGAAGGAAGATGAGAATATTGCATCTTACTTTTTACGAGTTGATGAAACATTAAATGCAATCATAGGATTGGGAGAAGAAATCAAAGAAACTTTAATTGTTCAAAAAGTACTAAGATATCTTCATATGAGATTTGACCCCAAGATATTAGCACTAGAAGAAAGATCAGATCTAAACTCAATAAGCATGGACGAATTACATGGACTCTTCAGAGAATATGAAATGAGAACTAAACACGAAAATCTAGATATAAAAGAAGAAGCGTTGAAAGCATCCAAAAAGTCAAAGAAAAATGGATGAAAAAAAGAAGAACATAGCAGCAGCAGTGACGTCTCAAAAGATGATGAAGAAGTGGCCAACTTTGTGAAAAGACTGAACAAGGGAAATGTCGATAGGTATAGAGGTAAGATTCCTTTAATTTGTTTTAATTGTGATGGTATTGGTCATTTTGCTAACAAATGTGCTTATAAGAAAAAGAGAAATGTTGAAGGTTACTCAAAAGGAAAACAAACATATAAAGGAAAAAGAACCACAAAGAAAGTTTTAAAGAAAAGCTTATGCACCAAAGAAGACATCTCATCATCAGATGAAGATGAAGTTAGTGACAGTGAGACAGAAAGAGTTATATTCATGGCAATAGAAGACTCAAATAAAGACTACTCCAAAGAAGAATATGAAGAAGTCGAAGAAGAAATTGAAGAGGCGGAAGTTGACTACCGAGAGAAATTAATGTGTTCCATAGAAGTTATTAGAAGAGAAAAGCATAAAAACAAGAAACTACAAGCAAATCTACACAAGAAATAAGACACTCAAGAACTAGAACAAATGATCACAAATTTGAAGGTTCAAATAGAATAAGATAAAAGAGTTGAAGAAGAACTCAAAGAACAACTAGAAGAAAAAGACAAGATCATTGAAAATTTGGAAGAAAATATTGTCAGATTAAGAAAGGATCTTCAAAAGAAAAATATGCACAACAACTCAAAAGTTTTGAATGACATTATCAACAGTCAAAAATTTCATCATGACAAGTCTGTACTTCAATACAATCTGACAGAAAAAGGATCAATATCCAAAACAACAGAGCAAGAAACATATCCAAAAAGCTTTGCAGAAACAATCAAGGGGGACAGGAAGATCTACAAGGAAGATTACAGGGACACTCCTCCACCAAGAAGATTCATATTTCAGAATAATAATTGATAGATAGGCCTCAAGAAGAATAAGAATTCATAAGAGTACCTCCTTTCAGAAGATCTTCAACTCTCAGGTATCAGACTATTTTTTTTTGTTTATGTTATGCATGTAATAATTTTGGACATAAAGATGTGAATTGAAAAGATAAAAACAGGAACAAAAACAACTTTGAAAGTCATACACAAAGGGGTTATCCAAAAAGTCCTAGTGAAACACAGAGAAGAAGTTACAACAGGTTTGAATCTTTGATCACTGAAGTGGAATGTTACAAATGTAACAATTTTGGACACATGGCCAAATATTGCAGAATGACAGTCCCTCCTAGAGAACTGCAACAGAATAACAATAGTCACAGAAAGGAACCTTAGAAAAGGATAGGGATAATAAAGTAGGATCAGTATAGCAATGAAGAATGCACACTTACTCTATAATATAAGAAGAAGAAACTTGGTTGGTATGTTGAAAGTGGGCGTTCAAAACACATGCACAGGTGATAGAGACAGGTTTCTTACATTACAAAAGGAAAGAGATGGATCAGCCTCCTTCAGAAATGATGATTCATCCAAAATCATTGGAAAAGGAACAATCATAATTTGGAACAAGAATACAAAGGAAGAAAATGTTCTACTAGTAGAATATATGAAACATAATATTCTAAGTGTGAGTCAAATGTGTGATAAGGTCATAAAGTTACTTTCGATTCACAAAAGTGTGATATTAGAAAATAAGGTTCAGGAAAATTGATTTCTATAGCTACGAGAACTTCAAGCAACATATATGTGCTAAGTGAAATTGGAAACGAAAAGTGTTTTCTAGGAAAGGAAGGTGAAATTTGGCTATGGAATAGAAGAATGGGTCACATACATTTTGATAACCTTGTCAAAGTCAGAAAAAGAGAAGAAATCATATAAATTCCCCAGATCACGAAACCAACCAACACTTTATGCAAGCATTGTCAACAAGGAAAGAAAACAAAGACCAAGTTCAAATCAAAGGAATATTCAACAATAAGACCACTGGAAATTGTGCACACTGATCTAGTTGGACCAACTACAAAAAAGGGTTTAAAAGGTGAGAAAAAATTTATGTTATTAGTTGATGATTATACAAGAATGATTGCAGTTTTATTTCTCAAGAACAAGTCAGAAGCTTTTGAAAACTTCAAGATCTACTAAGAAATGGTTGAAAACTAAATGGATTCAAAAATCATATGCTTGAGATATGATAATGGGGGAGAGTTCACTTCAAAGGAATTTATGGTCTACTCCAACAGTCATGGAATAAAAAGGAAATTCTTCATTGCTAGGAAAACTCAACAGAATGGAGTTGTTTAAAGAAAGAACATGACAGTACAAGAAATGGCTCGAACAATGCTAATGGATTCCAAATTGACGGATATTTTTTGGACACAGGTAGTGCATACAATATTTCACATTCAAAATAGAGTAATGCTCAGAAACAACACTGGAAAAAATCCCTACGAGCTATGGAAAGGAAGACCATCAAATGTGAAACACTTCAGAGTTTTTGGAAGAAAATGCTACATCAAAAGAGAAGATGGCAAAATGGGAAAGTTTGAATCTCATGTGGACAAAGGAGTACTTGTTGGTTACTCAAGTAAAAGGAAAGCATACAAGTTTTACAACCTAATATTGAACAAAGTTGTGGAAATCATCAACGTAACAATTGATGAAACTGGTAGACAAGAATTAAATGAAGAATAAAATGAATCAATGGAACAACTTTACAAAGAAGAAACAAAAGATGAAAAATAAGTAAAAGGGGAAGATGAAGAGGATGTGACGAAAGCAGAAGAGAAAGTTCAACAAGTTCCTCATGTTAGCACTCTATAATTTTCCCAAGGTTGTGGAGGCAATCATGGAGGTAACATCAAACCACTTGGAGTCCTGGATATAGCCCTATACTTTGTGAAATTTCTCCTGTGTCAGCTGGATCTGCTAAAGCCACTTCACCTTCATATAAGGTTCTTGACTTTCATACATCAGAAATGTGGAATCCACTAGAAAGCATTCCAATAAGCTTGTTCATCCTCAGTTCCTTATTTACTTTAATCTTGTCTTCAGATGATACCATATATATAGGTTCACTGATGTAACAGTCGTCTTAGCCAAATTCTTTTCATTTATATTCTTAGAGAGTTTCTTATTCAGATGTCTTTGCATTACACTTCCCCTTCAACTACCATTTTGAGACATCTGCATCAGCAACAATAGATACACTTTCAATAGAATGAGGTTTAGACAAATAACTGGAAATCTCAGGAAATGGAATTAGACACATCCTTTGCAAGAAGATTTTTTCCCATTCCAGGTTCTCCATAAAGAATGATTCTCTATGGGGGCTTTATACCGATATCTTCATTTATTTCATGATTGGTTAAAGGAAGATCGAGTGTGTCTTTAATCTCTTGAATTTGGGCATCTCAAACTCCAATGTTAGCATATAACTCCAATAGTTCCTTCTCAAACTTCATCATGGATACCATTGGCTCCACTTCATCTTGCAAGAGACCAACCACTGAGAGAACTTTGTTGTGCATAAGAACAGTGCAGCCTGGCTCGAGCTAATATTTGTCTACCAAGGAAAAAATTATGACATATACTCTGGCCCAACTGACGAGGATACGATGGCATGATTCTCATCTATCAATTCCTCGAGTTATCCTACACTCATGGGGGAACCACGGAGGTCGACGACCTTGGACCTGTCCTCCTGGGGTTTTCTAGCTATGAAACCTATCAAATCAATAGCTTCATACAAAGAATCATTTTTCTATGGTTGTTTGAGTAGTGGATGAACTCCTTTGATGATGTCGACACTTTGATATTTATTTGGACACCTGCGCAAACACTGTGGCACCTGGAATCCTATGTTTTCATTATTTTTGACGTATGGGACTTATCCCACCTTTATCAAGAAAACACAAATATATTCCTTATATATTCCAGCACTCTCAACACAAATCGACGCGTAGTGCATGGAACAAATTCCCCTCCTCCTTGTGGTTCGGTGTCATTCTTGGTGCGTTGGCTTTGACTTGTATCTTTACATGTCATTGCTGACATTTGTCCTGTGTGATTGCAGGTGCGTGGTTTGAGGATTGTAGATTGGCCTTCGGGCCCAAAATTTTGGTAAAATATTTACAACCCTATATAAAGACCTGAGAGCCTTTTTACTTTTTTAGAGGCTCCAAAATTAAATACAAAGTCGAGATTTGGTTAATAAAGCCAAAATTTAAAATGAAGAACCTCTTCCCCAACAACGTCTGAGCCAAAAGACTTTTTTTTAAATGACATTTAATATGAATAATTTTGCCCAAACAAAACCTGAAAGACAAGAGGCAATTGATGTCAAAATTCATAACATATGACAACATTTATTTTGTGACATCTCTGGAGAGGACATATTTGGAGAAGTGCAGATGGACTTTTTATCACTTGCTCCTTTTAAATATGCACCATGACGAATTTAATTCAGGATATTTTTGAATACAAACCCAACTTTGCAGGATAAAACATTGTTTTCGACCTGCAATCCAAACCAATATATATAATTCAACAACCTTGATTTTCCTATAAATATAGGGTCCTAACACCTCCAAAGACATCTAGTAGTAGAGTACAAAAGAATCATCCTTTAGATCATATTATCAGAAACAAAGATGTAGGTGTTGAGACTAGAAGAAGAATTCATTCACCAGAACAAATGCACCTAGCACTATCATCTACGATTGAACCAACCTGTTTTGAAGATGCCAGTAAGGATGAATTTTGGAATAAGGCCATGGATGAAGAATTTGATCAAATAGAGAAAAATGACACTTGGGAATTGGTTCCAAGACCAAAGGATAAGAATGTGATCGGCATAAAGTGGGTATATAGGAATAAATTGAATGAATATGGATAGGTTACAAGGAACAAAGGTAGATTGATATGTAAAGGATATGCATAGGTTGAAGGAATCAACTTTGAAGAGACAATTTCCTAGTTGCCAGAATGGAAGTAATCTGATTGCTTTTAGCTTATGCATGCTCCAAAAATATTAAAGTGTATCATATGGATGTAAAATCATCTTTTCTGAATGGGGAACTTGAAGAAGAAGTCTACATTGAACAACCAGAAGGATTTTAGTTGCCAGAGAATGCATATTATGTGTGTAAATTAAAGAAGGTCTTGTATCATCTAAAATAGGCTCCTAGAGCATGGTACTCTAGACTGGATAAATATCTACAGCAGGAAGGGTTCAGAAAAGGAAGTGCAGACAACAACCTCTACATCAAGGTAAGTCAATATAGCATTTTATTAATTGAAGTTTATGGTGATGATATTATTTTTGGTAGTGATGATGATAGGTTAAGACAGAAATTTGCCAACGATATGCAAAATGAATTTGAAATGTCATTACTTGGAGAACTATCCTTCTTTTTGGGACTTGAGATATGTCAAAGCAGCCAAGGAATTTTTATTTCTCAAACCAAAGATTGTAAACCAAGATTGTACACCGGTTATCACTCCCATGCAAACTACTTGAAAGTTGAGAAAATATGATGATTCAAAGTCTACAGATCAGAGGCAATATAGATCAATGATTGGTAGCCTAATATATGTGACATCATTCATACCATATGTAATGCAGGAAGCTGGACAGGTGGCATGATTTCAAGAAGCACCAAAGGAATCACATGTGTTAGCATTGAAGAGGATTTTCAAATATCTCAAAGGAACAGAAGAGTTTGGATTATGTTATCCAAAAGGAAAGGATCTATCTTTTATGGCCTACACAAATGTAGATTGGGCAGGTTGTATTGATGATCGACGAAGCCTCAGTGGAGCATCATTCTACTTGGGTGAGTGTTTAGTATCATCGCTAAGAAAGAAACAATAATTAGTATCTCTATCTATAGCCGAGGCAGAGTATATTTTAGAGACAGTATGTTGTACACAGTTTCTTTCGATGAAACAAACTCTGAAAGATATACAGGTTGAGTATGATGATCCCATTCCAATATATTGTGATAATACAAGCGCCATCAGTATCTCAAAGAGCCTGGTGATGCACTCCAAGATGAAGCACATTCCAATCAATTATCACTTTCTACGGGAACAGGTTGTAGAAAAGAACATCAAAGTTGAGTATGTGGGCACAAAAGAACAAGTGGAATACATATTTACAAAACCACTTCCATGGGAAGCCTTTGAGTATCTTCGCAAGAGACTCAGATTTATTTCTACTCCAAAATGAATGCTTTTGAATGTTTATCTTATATGTCTTAGATGTACATGAGGAAGAACCATAAAGAGGAAAGTTCAGTTAGGGGGAGCAACCCCGGATGGACATATACATTTTCCGTTGATGAAAAAGGGGGAGAGATTTATCATATGCAGAGGACAGAGGCATGATTCTAGGGGGAGCAATGGTCATAGAGATGCAGAGGACAAAGGCACAGTTCCAAGGGGAGCATGAGTGATATGACTTCAGTATTGCATGAAATTATTTCAGTATTGCATCAAAGTGTTTCCATAAATTTCAAAGGGGGATATTTTTTATTAAGGTTGGTTGTAATTGATGTCAACCCTTGAAGAAAGTCCGGTAGTGAATTCCGGTAGCACAAAGGTTTGGGTAATGAACCCAATGTTGTTTCATGTATAATGGTATGAGTTTTAATATATTAGATGGTAATTATATTTTATATGTATATTAAATGCCATTCCATTTATGTTGGTATGTGTAACATCACATAACTTCTCACGGTTTGAGAGTTATGGCCTTACGAAGTTGGAGGACCCTCATATGTCATCTAGAAGCCCCAAAAGGTCAAAGTAGTCAAAGTGGTTTAAGAGATTTTAGAAGGTAAATAAT
>SNQJ01S0075729.1:36961-52711 GCA_010110895.2 Picea sitchensis
TAAAGAAGGCGGTGCAAGTAAGAAACAAACCAATAATTGTTTCAAATGAAGTAATTGATCTTAAGCAAGAACAAGAAATGATTGTTGAATGGAAAATCAATCATAAGTTGCTTCAAGATAAGCTCATGTTGTTCAAATATTTCAAGTATATCATCTCATTTGTAGTCGTCTTTTTGATGTTGTCATTAGTAATGTTTTCTAAATGGATGATAGTGGCTTCAGTAAGATGTAATAGGGTTCAAATGGCTAACAATATACTGTCAGTTGTCATCATTGTGTTACAGTTGATCTTGATGAGACAGGTGCACAGGACAACGTTCAGAGATAGAGGACAAACTGGGTGGCCTATCCCGAGCTTGTTGACTTGTCAGTAACCTTTTGGGGACCAAAAGGCCTTTTAGTGGGGAAGTGTGATCCTGAATCGGATCCAGAAGCCTGACAGGGCTAAAAAAGGATAAAAAATGAAAGTGCTCAGAATCTGATGAAACTAGCGCCATTATGTCTGTCTCATCTTCCGGATTCCGTCCATATATTTACTTCGTCAAATGTACTTCGTATGCGAAAGATATCGCGTTCTGTCCGAAAACCCAAATAGTAAAAAAAAAGGGGATGACTGTACAGTCCATATAGTATGTATAGTGCCATGTGGCAGGCTGACTGTACAAGTCATACGGCCATACAGATGACATGGAAAACCCTGACACGTGGCAGGTGATGTGGCATATGAAAGACAACTGGACCAGTGAGAGGGTGACACATGTCACCACTGTAACGGTGACATGTGGCATAGGCTGACATGGCAGGGATGACGTCAGCAGGCTGATAGGGAAGTGTCTGGATAGGTACAGTGACAAGTGGCATACACGTCTATGAGTCAGCATTCGACACTTAGTATTTTTTGGTTGGTTGTTGATGTGCCACGTGGCCTAGTCATGGGCTGCCATGTGGCACCCTGTGGTTGGTTCGTGGTTTATGTAAAATTATATGGTTTCACTGTGGGTTGAACCCCCGACCTCTCCTTTGGGCAATGGACTGGAAGGATTGGGCTAACCACCCGGGCCACTGTTAGTTCTTAACATGTATGTGGCAATGTTTATATTTAAGTTTGATTAAAGGTTATGTTGGAGGCGGAAAGGGCTAGGGCTTAGCCCCAGCCCACGGTTCAACATATATTACCATATGGCCATGAGAACATGGGGGGGTTTAAACTTGTGGGAGTAATGGATAGGGCCTATCCCTTGGACCTTGCACCGGCATGTAACCACCGCCATGGAACTGGGGGCCTATCCACTATTTTGGGCACGACTTAGTTTGTTAGCCCCGGTCCTATGACCAGGAGCCAGCAAAGGGGGCCAGCGCACAAACAAAGGAGCGCCCAACCACATGGCCACCTCCCAGATGACCAGGAGAGCATGCGTTTTTGGGGATGTGCCCAAATTTATACAAAAGTGGGTTTTTGTTATAATGTTTTGATTTTCCATTGATTTTATGCCTGTTTTAATGGATTTTCTCCATTTTTGGGAGATATTGGGCATTTCTGGAGCCCAAATTTTGGGAGGAAGTTGGGGATGGATAACCAACTTCAGATCTATAAAAACCAGGCCTGTTTGAGGCCATGGGAGGACAGTCAGACATATTTATGCTGAAGGGAAGCCAAGACAAAGCCATTTTTATGCAGGGAAGCTATTGAGGAGCAGTCGCTTGTGGGCCATTTCTGGGAGCTCCGGATGTCTGTTTTGTGTGTTGTTTTCTTTGCAGGGTTATAGAGATCTAAAAGAACATGACCAGATAAGTCTTGTAGCCAATTGGAACTACTGTGATGTACTTTCTATCTTTTGAATAGAAATAAAGAAGCCTCCCCCATAGAGACAAAGGCCCGGAGACGTAGGCCAAGTTGTGCCGAACTCCGTTATCAATTCTCATGTTATGGTTTGTTGTTTATTATTTCATTTTATATCTGCATATATGTATATTGATATCATAATTCCTCTATGTTCCTCATTCTTTCATTAAGCTTCTCAATTGGATAATTAACGCATGCAAAATTAAAACTCAACCATAGTCATTAAAAGATCCTACGGATCAACGTGGCATGACACATCATCATCCTCTTCCTTCATTGACCATCATTCAATTCTCTTGGATGACCTGAACACCTTGTCGAATTCAGTCGACACCTAACCACCCGCCCATTGGCCATCGATGAATTTAATTGTTTGTCTTGAAACACTTCGCCAAATCAACCAAACCATGACCATAGACCATCAAAGATTTTCGTTGGCGAATAAAAATAGTTTGGTAGATTCAGCTAACACCCAATCGTCAACCATTAGTGGTTAGATATTTCTTCTGGTTGAACCAAACTCTTCACCATTTCGGTCGACCCTACCATCATCCATCAATGATTTCTCTTATCAAATTTCCACACTTGGGAAATTTTGACCAAAATCTCTAACAAATCGAAGTCGTCGATCTCTTCAACTTCCAACTGTCGAATTTGAATTTTGGCCATGGATTTGTTCAACCTTCCAAACATCGGAAACCTTCCATATTTTTAAATTTATCAAGGTTAATATTAGCCATTGATCTCACGATCACACATGATCTTGACTGTCAATTTACCAAATTTCCTGTAACATCTAAAGAGGCCATTAAAATGTGAAATTCGACCATTCCATGTTGAATACGGCTTTGAAATTTTTCATATTAGTTCCATTAACCTCCTTAAATACTTTTGATTCATTTAAACGTGAATCTTGACCATGAATTTGGGGATCTCACTCTAATTTTCTCTCAATTTTCTCCCAAATTTGCATATACCAAAGTCTGCAACAACGAATTTACTCAAATTCGCATTGGTTCTTGGCCCATATGGGTCTAGTGTTGAACCAGTAGCTCTAATACCATATTGTAATGTACCCATCCCCTAGTTGGGTCACGTCACTGTTAAAATGACCCACTAAAAATTTATGATACTAAATATAGTTGCGGAAATAAACCATAACACGATATTCATAAACTTAAAACTATCTATGCCGCTTATAAACATAAATACAATTTCTTGACTATGCATAGAACCACTAAATAATGTACAAAAACATTCCACCACATAGACATGAATTTAAATGCTTCATTCTTCTCACAACAAGCAGTAATATCCAAAAATAATTCAGAGTAAACTTCACAACAACTATATCAACATCGTACATGCATAAACATAGAAAATAACAACACTTATCTTATAAAATGTGAAACCTTTTGTAGAGGATGGATGTTCCTCCCAAAAATAGCCTTGATGTTCTAGTTCTCAACAAAAATACACCATCGAGTTGGGGCTACTAATGTCCCCCTTTCAACATCTAATCTCACAGCTAATTCTAGTCCACCAACTCACTTCCCCTCAACCTGCACAACCCAAGGAATGGAATCCAACTTCATTACTCAAGGTCCCTCAGGAATTTCCACTCCCCTCCAAGCCTTCTAGCATAGGTTGGAAAATAATTCTACTTGCTGGGACCTCATGAATTCTACTGATCTGGGTTTTATGAGCGGAATGAAATGAATACAGATTATTAACAGATGCTTAACATAAAATAACAGAGATATAGTAAAACTGGTTTTCTATTCAATAAAGAAATAAGATGAAACTGTAAAATGCGGTGGAAACAAGCTTGTTGGAATGGTGGCAGCTTATCTCTGAGAAGAGATGTGACAACTGCGCTCATTCGCTAGAAGATGATTGCAATGAGGCTCTGAAGGAATTTTTACAATAAAAAGAAATGCCAAAATTCCTATACATCCAAAAACCTAACCCTAGGAGATGAAGCGTCAAAAGTCATGTGGGCCCTGTTTGGGTAAGTTAGTGCAACAACTTCCCCGGGTCGTAACTTTTGCATACGATCTTTGTTTTAGGTGCATGATAGCTCGTTCGAAAGGTATTGTCGAGGATATTCATTTTGGGGACTCAATCATGCCGTAGGCTATCATTGAGAAACTCGATCATGAAAAACCTTCCTTTAGGCCCTCAAAATGGACCCGGAAGTTAAAACCTGCTAAAAATAGTAAGTTGCCAAAATTGCCAGAAAATTGTTTTGAGCCAGTTGGAAAAGGTGGGTGGCCATTGATATACATATGGATAAATCCTCCCTCTTTAGGAAGAAATGTTCTCTATTGCGTTGAATTCCCCCATCAGATGAGGAAATTTCTACTGAATCTGGCCCCAGGTGAGCCACTTGCCTTGGTGCAGGAGTTGCCCTGCTTTGACGACTCGATAAAGCTTGATCCTTTGTTGTCGAGTTCCGTTGGTCTGTGTGTCCACGATATGATCATTGGATGCCTGTTGTATGTAGTCGGGGTTGAGCTCATTTGGTTTCAGTTGTTTTTCTACTGCTGAGCTGTCCAATAATGGTGGAAAATAAGGGCCAGGGAGATCCATGTTGAACACTGGGTGCAGGCCAAGGAAAGGAGGAATGTTGAGCTGAAAAGCATTATCCCCCATGGCCTTGGTGATGGTGTATGGCCCATAACGGAGTGGGCGAAGCTTCTGATGGGGTCCTGTAAGGCATTCTTTCTGCAAATGCAACCAAACTTTATCACCCACCTGAAACTTATGTGGCACCCAATGTTGATCATGCTGTTGTTTGTACTTGTCATTGGACTTCTGTAGGATATCTTGAACCTGTTGGTGGATGTGCAGGATCTGCTCAATGAACCGGGTGGCTTTGTTAGCTTCAGTTGGAGTAGGAGATGAGTCGGTCGAGGTGACCACAAGGGGAAGTGCAACATCTATGGGATCCAATGGTTGGAATCCCAACCCCACCTGAAAGGGGTTGTGGTTGGTCGAGCTATGTAGGGATCGGTTGTAGCTATGCTAGACATAGGGAAGATTCTCATCCCATGTGCGAGGGTGTTGTGAATTATACATGCGGAGGATATGCACAATCATGCGATTTACGACCTCGGTTTGGCCATTTGTCTGCGGGTGGAAGGCCATGGATTTGGTGAGCTTAGTGTCCAGCAGTGACCAGAGGCTCAACTAGAATGTGCTGAGAAATCAACTATCTCGATCTGAGACAATGGTTTGTGGGATTCCAAAATGTACCCAGACTCGTTCAAAGAAGATCTTGGCAGTGGCCTCTGCCGTGATGTTCTTCTTCCAGGCAACCAAAATCGCCATCTTAGAAAAGCGATCAACAACCACAAAACATAGTCATTTCCCTGCTTGGTGGATGGGAGGCCTATCATGTAGTCCATTGAGATGGATTCCCATGGCCTGTTAGGAGTAGGAAGAGGGGTGTACAGGCCCTGTTTCTTAGTGGTCGGTTTGGCAATCGTGTAGGCAGTGTAGGACCTAATATACTTCTTGAACTCTTGTCAAAGTTTTGGCCAGTAGAAATGTTTTTGTAGCATCGCCACTGTCTTTTCGACGCCAAAGTGTCCAGCCACCCGACTGTAGTGGGCTTCCTAGATCAGCTTCTCTCGCTCGCTTGATGGAACACAAATATGGCCCAGACGACACAACAACACATCATGAATATGGAAATTATCAACAACTGCATTTTCCCCCAACATTTGGTAGGTGGTGGTGAAGTCTGGGTCTTTCTCGTAGAGTTGGGGCCATCCAAAGGTCTCATGGCTACAAGAGTCTAGCACCATAGTGAGTGTCGCGATTGGCGGTCTGCTGAGGCAATCAGCGATGCGATTGGTGCTTCCTGTTTTATACTTGATGTTGAGGTGGAGTTGCTTCAAGTATGTGGACCACTTTTGATGGCGGTCATTCTGCAATTTTCCTTGTGTCTGCATGAACTACAGTGGCTTATGATCAGTGTGGATGACTGTCTCCTTCCCAAGAATGTAGTGTCTCCACTGGCGGCAAGCTTGCACAATGGAGTACATTTCTTTGTCATAAGTAAGGTACTTACGGACAGCATATGATAATGTCTCACTATGATAGGCCACGGGGTGGTCGTGCTGAGTGAGAATGGCACCCACAACATAGTCAGAAGCATATGTCTCGATCTCAAAGGGTTGTTGTAGGTCTGGGAGTGAAAGCACTGGGGCTGATCACAAGAATTTCTTCAAATCATCGAACGCTTGTTGTTGGGACCTCCCCCACGCAAATTTTTCCTTACCACCACCCCTATTTATTTGGTTGAGGGCCCATGCAATATGGGAGAATCCCAACACGAACCTGTGGTAGAAATTGGCAAGGCCCAAGAAGCTCTGAAGCTCGGTGAGTGTGGTTGGGGCTGGCCAGTCACAGATGACTTGGATCTTGGCTGGATCCACATGTACACCATGTTGATCAATGATGTATCCTAGGTAACAGACCCTGTCCATGCCGAAGGAGCATTTTTCCAAGTTGTCGTATAGTTTGTGTTGTCGCAGGGTGTGCAGAACCTGCTGAATATGCTGCAAGTGTTCGACCCAAGTCTTGTTGTAAATGAGAATTTCATGAAGATAAACCACTACAAAATTATTGGTGAATGGTTGCAGGATATCATCCATCAAACTCATGAAAGTGGCTGGTGAATTTGTCAAACCAAAGGGTATGATCAACCATTCAAAAAGGCCTTCCTTTGACTTGAAGGCGATCTTCCATACATCTGTTTGTTCTATCAGGACCTGGTGGTAGCCAAACTTCAAATCAATCTTACTGAAGTATTTTTCCCCCGTGAGTGGATCAAGGAGGTCTTTGATTTGGGGAATTGGGTACTGGTTTCTGACTGTGATTTTATTCAGAGCCCGATAATCAATGCAGAGTCACCAGGTTCCATCTTTCTTCTGTACCACCACGATTGGGCTCCCGCAAGGTGATGAGCTAGGATGGATGTGCCCCTTGTGGAGCAGCTCTTGGATCTATCACTTGATCTCCTCATTCTCTAACAAAGAGAGACGATAGACTGGCCCATTGGGCAGTGGTCCGTCGGGGGTCAAATCGATGGGGTGCTTGACCTGGCAATGCAGAGGTACCCCGGTAGGTGAGGAGAAGATATCCGAGTATGCTTCCACGACCTTGTCTACTTGCTTCTGCTGTGTGGATAGGTCAATCATAGAGACCCTGGATGTGGCTGTGATATTTTTCTTATTCTAAGAGTGAATCATGAAGAAGACAAAATTCCCCGTCTGAGATATGACCTTCCTACATTGCTTAGAAGAGATCAAGGAAATAGCACTAGATGGGACTGCCTCGAGTATCCTGTACAATTTCTTGTTCAAAGTAATAATAACACTATGAGGCCTAGACTCATATACAACATGATGTTTCCATAGATAAGGTTGGCCCAAAAGAACATCACAAACTTCAAGAGGAGCAACATCACACAATACCTCATCTTTGAAGGGATTGATGTCGTATGACAGTCAACACTATTGGCTGACACGAAGATCGCTTCCTTGGCGGAGCCATCCAATGTTGTAGGGTTGTGGGTGCAGCATTGTCGGTAGGGCCAACCACTTGATGACCTCTGCTAAGATGAGGTTCTTCTAGATCTTGATAGCAACGATGAAGTGCAATGGGGTTTACCCACATCTGTGAATGGAATAGGTGCTCTCCTTCTTCTGGCTCGTCTGGTTCACTAGGCTGGAGCTTGGTGGTAGAAAAGGTGGCACTGGGTTCCACATCAATGACCTATCTTCCCCTTTCTGGTTCTGGCTCAGAGTCATAATCCACATCTGATTCAGAAGCTTTTACTTCGGCCACCAACAACTACTTTGAGCGACAATCAACAATGTTATGCCAAGGGCTCTTATGGAAGTCGCACCACTTCCCGGTATCTTTCTTTGTCTTTCCAGTGTCCTTCTTTTCTCGCGGCTTGGAATGTTTGTCCTTATACTGTCCATATTTTCTATGTCCTTTGTTCTGTGGGTAGGCACTGCCCTTTAATGGATTTTGTTGTGAGGGGTTCCCAGGCCCAAATTGTCGTGTCTTTTATTTGAGCTTCTGCTCGATTTTGATGACATATCGATAGGCTGCACCCAAGGATGAGATGTCCAAAAATTCCATTTCGGTCTGGATGTATCTATGTAGAGAAACGCGGTACTTGAGCACCATATGTCACTCTGAATCTTTGATACCCAGCTTGGTGTGCAAGGTATGGAAGATATTTGTGAAATCTGACACTGCTTGGTCCCTTTCTTGCAGCAGTGTAGTCCATTTGGTATACAGGTCGTCATAGCTTCTGACAGGGTAGTATTGTTCCTTAATAGCATCCCTGAAGGATTCCCAGGTGGTCGTGACTGAAAATAATGAGGGTTCCTCTATTTCCTTTTGCTCACAGAAAGTTTCCCACCAATCTTTGACATGGGGAACGACTTTGAGGAGCTCAAAAGTAATCTTTTCCTTATCCGAAAATTCCTGGATAGAAAAATACCCTTCTAGTAGATTCAACCATTTGTCTATAGCATCTACATCTATCTAACCTTCAAATATAGGAATATCAAAGTTTATTTGTACCTTGAAGGGGGCGGTGCCTCTGCTCGAAGAAGATTTGTCGCATGTTGGTAGCCGCCGAAGGATTTGCGCGAAACTATCCATCATCTCGTTCCTCTATTGCGTGAGGGCTTCCTCAATCAATAGTTTGAAAGGATCTCCTTTCCCATCATATTTATTTTCTCCTACCATGAGAGTTTGCTTGGGTGTGCGAGAGTTTTTTTCCTCAAGAGAAACAAGATCGAGACCCAACTCTTTGTACTTTGACCTCGTTGGGGACATGCATTAAGACGACAAGGAGAAGACGTCTCTGATACCACTGATCCAGATTTTATGGGAAGAATGAAATGAATACAGATTATTAACATATGCTTAACACAAAATAACAGAGATACAGTAAAACTGGTTTTCTATTCAATAAAGAAATAAGTTGAAACTGCAAAATGCAGCGGAAGCAAGATTGTTGGAATGGTGGCGGCTTATCTCTGAGAAGAGATGTGACGGTTGTGCTCATTCGCCAGAAGATGATTACAATGAGGCTCTGAAGGCCTTTTTACAATAAACATGAATGCCAAAATTCCTAGACATCCAAAAACCTAACCCTAGGAGATGAAGCATCAAAAGTCATGTGGGCCCCGTTTGGGTAAGTTAGTGCAACAACTTCCCGGGGTCGTAAGTTTTGCATACGATCTCCGTTTAAGGAACATGATAGCTTGTTGGAAAGGTATTATTGAGGAGATTCATTTTGGGGACTCAATCATGTTGTAGGCTATCATTGAGAAACTTTATCATGAAAATCCTTCATTTAGGCCCTCAAAATGGACCCGGAATTTAAAACCTGCTAAAAATAGTAAGTTGCCAAAATTGCCAGAAAACTATTTTGAGCCAGTTGGAAAATGTGGGTGGCCAATGATATCCATCTAGATCATCTATAGATAAAAACAAAAATATTTCCAACAACAAATCATGTTCTTCCACAGTGAATTTTGAGCAGCACATCACTCCCAGGAACGTAGCCTATTTATTCACAATATTACAACTCCAAACAACATCAAAACATGTCCACCACAAATGCCTTCAATCTTCACCACTAAGAACTCTATTACTGGCTATAAAACTCCATGTAAAAACAACTTTGCATACAAAAACTTCTGGTCCTCTGCCCATACAATGTTTTCCTCCCTTTCTCTTTCTTTCTTGACTTGCACTCTTCCCCAAGATGATTGTACCTTCCCCAAGCTGACTTTACATAGCCCCCATGCTCTCAATATCTATGGGAGGTGAATCTATAATAATTTACACCAACCCTCTTACATGAATTCAATGATTGGGCTCTATAATACTCAACAACTAATGGAAGGTGTTATCGCATATATTTTTCAAGGGCAACAGGTTGTCTGAGTTCACAGATTGCACAAGAAACATCAAAGCGTAGCGTTCATAGTAGTCCATTTCGGGCTCTAAATGAAAGAAACAGGTAAGATCATCTTCAGCGGCAGACATTCCTGAGAATAACAAATTGGCAGTTTGCAAGAATTGGGGGTTTGAAATATTGTTAAAGATTTTTTGTCAAAGATCCAAAGTCCCGAAGTGGTCGAAGTTCCAAAGTGCCCAGAATGTCGAAGCGCTTGAAGTCTCGAAGTGGCCGAAGTGTCGAAGTGCCCGAAATTTTGACGTGGACAAAGGCTCAAAGTGAATCTAAGTCATTGATCAGTAATAGCCACATGTCATCAAATCCATAGATCTGGGTAGAAGCATAGAAGATAATAAATATTCGAGTTTTGATTTTCTAGGAGCCTGGAGACCTGAAGTGGATCTCAGCCATCCAAATCCATGAGCCTCACATCGTCAGATCCCTAGCTCCGATGAATTTTCTTGGGGAAAAGAAATTTTGAATATTGAGAAGTCTGAAGCCTAAAGCCATGAAGGGATCTAAGTCATTGATCTCAGGAGGGAAACACGTCATCAGATCCATAGCTTTGGGTAAAATCAGATGAAGGTGAGAAAGGTTGGTGAAACCCCATCTCACCACTTAAATGGAAAGCCAGGTCAGATTGCCAACAAGTCGGTTCTTCTATAGGTTCCTACTAAAACATGTTTGCATCTGACAAAAGCTGGCATATAACAGATGCTCACGTCTGATAGAAGAATGAATGCACAGTCTTTCAGAGAACATGCAGACGTAAATCCTTGAATGCAAATACTCGAGCATGCCTATGCTTTTAGTGGTGAATTCGTCTGAGTATATAGGAGTCATTTTGATATTTTTGTAAGGGTTGTTATTTGGTTGAGCAGAGCTCCCAATTTTGTAATTCTTGTGATACCAGATTTGTTCTTTGGTTATGTAATCGATTTGATACTTTCATGTTAATAGAAGTCATCTTCCTATTTCTTTTCATTTTTTTTGTAAAAATTGTTTGAAACACTCGATTATGGATGATCCAGCCAAGGATCGTTATGTGGTTATAATGGAGGTTTGATTATAGCTGCATCATGATCGATTTTACTCATTTCCCTATGTTGTATTTTCCCTCTTGCATTGGATGGCTCCAGCATGGAATATCCAGTCAAGTTGTTGTAGTTGCATAATGATGGAGGTTTGATCATTTTGTTGTTGTAACTGTGTTTCTTGCACCATAATTCAATGTTTGAGGCTTGGGCTCCATATTTCTCTTGATTCCGATATTTTCCTCCCCGAGCTAGTGGAAGGCCTAATGCCCATAGCATTATCATTTACCTCTCTCACTAAATATTCCCTCTTCTCTCGATTTAACTCAATTTACTGAATGAATTTAATGTGGCCCTCACTTCCCTGTGCATTTCTTGTCCAGTTCTATGTTGAACATCATTCATTATTTTGAGTTTTTTCCATTGACCTCCATCCATATAGATCCACCAAAAATATGATGGGCACTGGGCTTACCTTCTCTGCAATCGAAGGCTGAATTCCAGTGCTAACATTTATGGGGGCATTGTTGGGGAATGAATTGAAGACCTTTCCCTGGGTAGAATGAAAATGAACTTCTGATTATGAAGGTGCATCAACTATCAGAACCTTTGAATATTGTGCTTGCACCTGGCGACTCCACTGTTTCAGTGCGGCTAATTCTAGCTACACTTGAAGTTCCCCGGGAGAACACAATGATCATATCTGGTTTTTTATGGTGAACAAAGACCAGACACACTAATTCTGCACATCATTCACCTGGAGACTCCATGGTTGAAGAATCGATTGGCGACTCCATTGGTTTGAAATGGATAAAATCTTGGCTCAAATGTTTTATCCTTTTAACTTCTTTATTGTTCCTGGTTTTCCCAATGTTGTTCCTACTCTAGATGAGTGGGGTGATTTTTTGCCCATATTTAGAGAACATAAAGATGACAACCTTGCCCAACATCTCTTCAAGTTTCATGAACTCATGCACCAATGGGAGATACATCATGAGGATGTATTATTAAAGATGTTCTTCTTCTCATTAGCAGGAGATGCTCGTTAATGGTATCACTCCTTACCTCACACTAGCATCTCCTCCCTGGGATAATTTCATGCATCTTTGATCAATAGGCATTGTCAAAGTTTTTATTCTTCTAAGTTAATTTTTCATATTAATTGTTGTGAAGAATATAAAGACTGTGCTCACGGTATGACTATTTCAAATAAAATTTGTGAGGGTGAAGGCTGCGAGGAGGAAGAACATGCCCTAGTTGAGTTGGTGTGGCTGGTGATATCACTTTCTGCAAGGATGGATAAATTGAAGGCATATCATGTTCACTGCTTGGTGCAGGTGCGCTTTCAAGGCACGTCTGCTCACAGGATCTTATCCTTTACTACGACCCAAAGAACTCCAATGTTCTTCTATTTCCCTATCGGGAAATCTGCACCCAAA
Source organism: Picea sitchensis (assembly GCA_010110895.2). Lineage (NCBI taxonomy): Eukaryota > Viridiplantae > Streptophyta > Pinopsida > Pinales > Pinaceae > Picea > Picea sitchensis. The sequence goes on from SNQJ01S0075729.1 coordinate 49,280, forward strand.
GAACTCTCACGCGATCCCCTTATTACAATTGGGAGATTGGACTTCGCGGCTTCGCGATGTCAAAGGTCAAGCACTGGACTCTTGAATCCCCGAGACCTGATGACCAGTCAACGCTGACCTTCTCTTTCCTCTATCGGGAGATTCCCTATCGCGAACTCGTAACTCACGATGTCGAGCAACTCAATTTTCTGACTCCTGATGCCCGATACACCGAAACTCAGACGCACGTGTGAGTTGTCCCCTCAACTTCCCGTCACTTCTATTGGGATTTCAGACTTTGTGGGATCGTGAATCCTGATGTTAATGTTTCAGCACTTCTCACTGCGAAACCCCGATATGAAGCGCCACCTGTCCACATCACCGACTCCTGTGGCCCCACATTGTTCCTTAGCCATCGATATATTGCATGTCGTGATTTCGCAATTTCTGATGCCAAGTTTACGAAGTTCGACTTACGAAACCCCTATATGTGAATCCACACATAAATCTAACGCTCCTCATGACTTGGATCTACGGCTCTGCCCCTCCTAAGATTTAAACCTCTCGGGAATACCTGCATTATTTCCCTTGCACCTCCGCGAGATCCAACGGCTCACAAAAATTCATGAATTCTCCTCGGAGAATACCGACCGTCCGTTCCTCCCTTGAGAAGTCTACGAATTGACTAAGTGTTGTTCCGCAGAATTCGTCCCCTGTGCGCAAATTTGCGACACTTCTTATAAACTTCAAGTCGCATCTTCTTTTTGCTATCCTTGATGAATTTGAAGGCCTTACCCTTCCTGAGCTTTCCCAACTTTGAATCTTTCATAGAAACTTGCACGCCCTCCTTGCGGCAAACATTCAACAACTTTTAAGTGTTGAACCTTCGACTCTGCGCACACCTGCAACAATAGTCTTAAAACACTTTCTCAGGTTCGCAACCCTAAACTTCACTCGGCCTGTGCACTCCTTGCACATCTCTTGTGCTCCACTGAACTCTTGAGATGAATGAGAACAAAAGCTATCTCTATCTGAACCCTCTGTCAACGAACTCCTTGCGGACACATCAACTCCACTCCTTGCAGGAATTATTTGGCTCAAATAGAGAAACAATTGAAAATCATTCCTTCTTCCCTTCAGATTCCAAACTCAACATGAGATCACATACACAACATATAAGCAAATGTATAACAGGAAACAAACATTCATGATCATATCATTAAGCATCAATACACGGAGAACAGACACAAAACCATAAATTTGAATCAAACTCTTCTATTAATTCAAATATCAGTACATGGGTGTTCTTACACAACTCTCTGCATGCTCTTCTTCTCAATTGCTCAGAATTATTTTACAATACACAATGAGGGTGTCTATATCTCGTTTCCCTCTTGCGCTCTTCAAACTGTCTAATCTAGAATTAAAATTTGAGCTACCTGCATTAACTATCTTAAATGCCTCTACCTACTAATGATGAGAGCTAAAGGCTCAAGGTCCGATTACAATATACAAGTTCTCTTTATCTTAATGACTTCATTTAAGATGGCGCAACAATCTAAGGGAATTTCAAAATTTGTGTTGGCTTGTCCAGCTGTCTTCCGCTTCCGCGCTAGATCACTTGATGTGGGAGATGCTCCTTCATCATACTCCCTCGCTTGAAAACTTTCATGGGCTCCTGTCCATGAGCTCCTGCATGGTATGTCCATGCTTTTGTATTTTTGCTTCAGTCTCCCAGCTGGTGTCTTCAATTGGATGGCCCTTCCACTTGACCAAATATTCAAAATATTCTTTCCTTCTGGTCTTTTTACCAATTCTTTTATCCAGTATGCACTCCATCTGTGGCTTTTATGCAATTGGCATTTGCTTCTTCCACTGAACCTCTGACTGCTCATCACTTGTTCCTGATCCCTCATGCTTATATGGGTACAAATCTGAGATATTGAATATCGGAGAAATTTCGGTCCCATTGGGTAATTCAATATCATAAGCATTCGTCCCAAATTTTCTTAAGACCCTACATGGCTCGATTTTCTTCATCTTCAGCTTATTGTATGTTCCTCTCGGGAACCTTTATTTCCTCAAATGTGCCAGAATTAATTCACCAACCTCAAATTGAAGTTGTATTCTATGCTGATCTTCTCTCCTCTTATACTCCTGACTTGAATTCTGCAATCGCTCCTTCACCTGGGTGTGAAGTTCTTTCATTGTTTCTCTGAAATCTTTTGCACTAGTGCTCCTAGTTGCATTCTGTTCTGAATCCCTCAATTCAGAAATTCCCCTCAGCTGCATGCCATAAACAACCTCAAATGGACTTTTCCCTGTACTCCTATTCACTGAGTCGTTATACGCAAACTCTGCCAGTGGAAATATATTGTCCCATCTGCTGCGATGCTCTGTCACCAAGCTTCTTAGCAAATCTCCCATACTTTTGTTTACCACTTCTGTCTGTCCATACATTTGAGGATGATAAGCTGAACTAAACAACAAGTTAGTTCCCATCTTCTTCCATAAGGTTCTCCAAAAATTCCCTCTGAACTTCGTATCTCTGTCCGAAACTATGCCCCTTGGTAATTCGTGAAGTCGAATGACTTCTTTGAAAAATAGGTTCACGATGTGAGTCGCGTCACTATTTTTCTGACATGGGATAAAATGCGCCATATTGGAAAATCTATCCCCCACCACAAAGATTGAATCACAACCTCTTTGTGTTATTGGAAACTCCAATACAAAATCCATGCTAATCGCATCCCACGGCCTTTTAGGTATGGGCAATGGTTGATAAAAACCCGCATTCTGCTTCCTCCCCTTCGAATGTTGGCAAATCCTATATATGTCCACAAATCTCTTGACCTCTGATTGCATCCCTGGCCAAAAGTATGACTCGCTCATCTTTGCGAATGTCTTGTCATGACCGAAGTGTCCGGCCAATCCTCCATTGTGTTTCTCCTTCAGCAGATTCTCCCTCATGGAACAATTTGGAATACACAGTTGATTGCCTTTAAACAACAATCCTTCCTGGATCATGTATTCGGCCCAATGTCTTCTATCTCTGAGAACTGGATTCTTAGTTGATTCATACGCTTCCTTGAAGTCTGGATCATCTACGTACATGTCTCTGAGATCATCAAAACCCAATGTTTTGACTCTGAACTCCTGCAACAACAAACATTTCCTGCTCAAAGCATCAGCCACTTTGTTAGCAACACCAGAAATATGCTTAATCACAAAAGTGAAATTCTGCATGTATTCAACCCACTTAACATGCCTCTGATTCAACTTCTCCTATTGAGTCACAAATTGTAATGCATGGTTATCACTATACAAAACAAATTCCTTTGGAATCAAATAGTGCCTCCACTTTTTCAATGCCTGAATGATGGCATAAAATTCCTTATCATATGTGGAGTACTTCAATTTCACTTCATTCAGCTTCTCGCTGAAATATGCAAT
>SNQJ01S0075730.1:0-12205 GCA_010110895.2 Picea sitchensis
ATATGTTTCAAATGAGTCTCGAATGGTGTCAATGATTGTCTGACGACTATGTTGTGTCGATCATGTTTTTCGACTTGTGTTTAGTCGATGGTGTTTGTTGGGTTGTAAGTTGATTTTGAGTACACCAAGATACAAGAAAACACCATGTGCTTTGATGAAGTACAAGATGTGACAGTTTGTTTGAAGAGCAAAAGACTTTGTTGGCATCATTTTCATTCTTGTATGAATTTTTTTTCAAGATTGATGGTTTTCTTGGCTTGTGACAAGATGTCACAGGAAAGTTTTTGCAACCATTGTAGAGCACATTGTGTTGATGCCAAAGAGTTCACAAGAGGGACTTGATTCTCAGTGGGAAGGTTGGCAGTCTTCCAAGCACAAAGAGAACAGTGGGTCAGCAGCAGCCAGAGAAGAGTGGTTGAGGGACATAGCCAATTGCAGTGCAAGGCATGTCAAAGTATCCAGGTGATTGTCGAAAAGACTTTTCAAGTAGAATAAGTTGATATAACTTGAAAGCAGAAGAGTATTGAATCTCAGACAGATAATCATAAGCTTTTGTGGGTCCAAAATCCTTTTAGTGGGAAGGTGTGATCAAAATCTGGACCAAGGGTCAAATTTTAGCTCAAAAATCAACATTCTCAGAATTGCCTCAAAACAAACGAGAGCATAGCCCTTGTCGTCACAAACCCAACGCAACTCATTTGGGTTCAAACGGACGTCGAGAGTGAGAGATATCGCGATTTGTTCGAATCGTCAAACAGGTAAAAAAAAAGGGACGCTGACTGTGCAGTCCGTACAGTCCGTATGGATGCTGAAGTGGCATGATTGTAAACTGACGTGGCAGAGGTCATACATCCAAGTGGCAGATGATGATGTGGCCTTCACTCATTGGCATATTTGAGAAAATCACATTGTGACACGTGGCAGTTATTGGGCAAATGGCGTGGTGCCACGTGGCCCAGTCATGGGCTGCCACGTGGCACCAGTCATGGGATGCCACATGGCACCATTTTATTGGTTGTTAGTTCAAAACATTATGGACTCCGTGGGGTTCGAACCGTGGACCTCCCCCATAGTCCAAAGTCTTGGCAATAGTCGCGCTGCCAACGGGCCACTATAGTAGTTCTTACTATAGAACAGTTTTAAATGTATTTAAATTTGTGTTAATATTAAGTTGGCGGGGGGGCGAGCTGGGGCTTAGCCCCCAGCCCACGGTATTGTGTATTGGTTTATATGTGACCACCGGTTAACACATAGATCACGCGGAGCTATGGTGGGAATTTGGATTTGTTTTGAACAGTTAGCCCTCGGTCATATAACATTACCATATGACTTGTTATATGTGTGGGTGTTTTAATTTTTTCAAAGGTTCGCGTGCCTGGTCCCATGGCACCTGTCCATGTGACTGAGGTTTAACCATTATCCCTTTATATATATATATATATATATATATACGTGCAACCGTATGGTGCCATATGCCCAATGGTTTGCGGTTGGGGGCCAAAAATTCGTTAACCGTTCGACAGTTTGATCATTTTTGCGGTTGTGCGTGTGTGTTGGGTTTAAGCACGCATTTTGGAGCATGTTCTGGGTTCAACGTACAGGAGGTACGTTTTGGCAAACCAAAGACAGCAAGCTTGAAGGAAGAGAATGGCAGGAGGCCTATCTTCTTCATTTTTTGGCCGAATGAGGTGCCGTAAAAGCCCAGCTAGGGGTTTTTGGACATTATGAATCCATTGGCACTTTTTTCATAGCCATTTGAAGACTTATTTTGTAGGTTTTTAACCATTGAAGTTTCAGGAAGCTCCAGGGAGCTTGAAGCCCTCATTGATTGAGGTCATGTTTTGGTGAGTTCAAGTTTGTTTTATGTGACTGAATAGTCATTTTTGGCTAATTGTTATGCTCTGAACACATTGGGACAGGTTTCAGAGGCTTTTGAGGACTTTTACAGGTGTTTTTTCCAAAGAGAAGCTCAGTGAAGCTTAAGGCCACATGTAGAAGAGGTCATGCCTGGATGAGCCATGATCCGTTTTCAGAGTTTTATTAGTCATTTTTGGGGTTTTTATGTGTTCTGATCCCAATGGTACAGTATAGTTTTCCATTGGAGTTGATAAGCATCTTGTAAAATAACTTTTGACAAATTAATCCCAGAGAGCCAAGTCCATTAATGGAGGCTCAAGGAGATGTAGCCCGGAGAGGGTGAACTCCTTTATCATCTTGTTATTGTTGTGAGTTTGATGGTTTATTGTTGTGAGTTTGAGGGCATGGATTCAAGTAAACACCATGTTGATCAGAGGCAATCAAACTGCATATCAGATAAGAAGTTTATATCAAAATGGGTAGAAGAATAGGGAATAAACTAAAAGTAGAATACCCATCAAACCAAGATTCTCTTTGTCAAATGGATGAAACGATACTTGAAACAACACACACAAATAGTAGACAGTCACAGAAAAATATTTACTGCTCAATAATCTATTATCCATGGGCATCCATTGATTCTTAATGTCTGCAATTTGTTCAAGAAAGATGAAAAACAGAATGTAAAACAGGAAGATGAAAAACAAGGAAAATCACAATATGATAAAACAATTGTCATAGATCTTCAATGTCAAAAGTGATCACAAGATAATATTCCCTCGGGCTTACAATAACACCTACTAACACCTATTGTATGGCTATCTCATCAAATTCTTCTCAAGCCTCACCCTCTCGAGCCTCTATCTCTCGATGATTTTTTTACATGTAAATACGCATCCCTAATAGTTGTTGTTAACTTCTATGAACAGAATCCTAAACTTGAGGAATAATTATAACTGATATAATAGCACATCTGGAATCATTCCCAATATACCTTGATTTATAGGTATATGATTAAAATCAAATCTAATAACTGATTTTAGACTATTCTTTCTTTTCTGGAAAGAAAATAAAGTGATTGCAAATAAACTAGGATAGCATATATGGAGTCCTTCAAATATGGAATTGCATTGTCACTTGTCTTGGATGAATCTGAGTTTCCATTTAATAAGGATCAAACTATCAGTTGTTGTTATCAGGTGCCCGAAAAATCTGGAAATTAACTTCTTTGATGGATGCTCTGCCACCTGGGCCTTATTTGGAGAGATTAGATTCTCTTTTTGGAGCCTGAAAACATAACTAGCCTCTCTGTAAATGCAATCGATAATGATAGCATATTTATAAATTTATTTAATACATGAGAAATATTTATTTTTTGTCGATTGCTTTTGTTGGTGTGTTGTCAATCTTTCACAACTTCATCATACCTGGGCATTTTCCCATTTCAGTCTATATGTGTCTGTGTGTTCCTTCTGGGGATTTATATTGAAAAATCTTCCTTGAAAATATGGTCCGACTATTGTGTCTTCATCTGGACAAGGTAGGGTTTCTCCTGTACGATCTGGGCTTACAATGCTCCTGTGAACAGGGCCTACTCGAAATTCTTTGATTGAATTATCTCAGCGAATATTGTTGGTTCCATTCATATCGGATTGTTGGCTTGAACTCGTGCAACGATCTTGTGTGCCCAAAACGGCGTCTTCAATATATTTCTTCCACCAGGGAGAAATATAGATGTCAAACAACAATGCCCATAAGATATGGAAGTAGTGGTGAACCAAAAATCACATTCAAGGCTAGCATCGCCCAAGTAAAATAGAAACTCTTTCGATTAATAATAGATGAATTGAAAAATAGATACAATTGGATAATCCTTAATAAACAATTCGTAGAGCTAGATCATCTTAGATCCAGATATCTTCTAGCTACCGTTATGATTCTCCTCCTTGAAGTTTGAATCGTACTTTTGATCCTTCTCAGTGTAAAACTTAGAAGCAGCTACATCCATGTCAATAACAACCTTTCCATTATAGCATGCTCAACGAAATTTTTCAATAATTCACGGCCTTCTTTATTCTCCTGAATGTTTGGAGAAAAGCCTCCTTCATCTCTAACAATTGTTGCATATTGACCTTACTTTTTCTTGATTACAGCCTTCAAATGATGGTAAACTTATTAACCCATCTGCATGTCCTCTTTAAATGAAGAAGCTCCAACAGGTAGAATCATAAACTTCTACATTGCCATTTTATTTCCTTCATGTGAACCTCCATTGATGACATTGAAAGCAGGTACTGGCATCACTAAGGGTTTGTTACCAGCAATGTTTTTCAATATGCTTATAAAGAGGTATATTCTTAGCATAAGCCCATGCTTTACAAAATGCAAGAGATACAGCTAATATAGCATTTTCTCCTAACTTTTGTTTGCATCAGCCACATTGATTTTGAGTTCCATCAAGCTCCTGTACCATGAAGTTATTGATTCTAGTCTTATCTATTGGATCCTTACCAATAAGAGTTGGTCCAATAAATTTATGACATTTTCAATAGCCTTTGAGACACCATTTTCCCATATAGTCCTTCCCTTGATCACAAATATCCAATGCTTCATACACATCAATGGAAACACTACTTGGAAAAGCATCTCTGGAAATATAACCATCACAAAGATGAATATCCACCTCAACAGTGGGGTTCCATGGTTGTAAAAAATCAACTTGGACTTCACTGCTTTGATGGTTATTAACACCTGCACATATCCTTGAACTTGGTAGTGTTTGGTGCTTGTGTGTTAATCCGGTGTGCATCGTTTCATAGGTGCTAACCGTGGTTGTATATTGCAGGTGTACTAGCTCTGGAGATTGGCCCTCGGGCCAATATTTTTGTCAGAATGACCATGAAAATAGACTGACCCTTTGCCAATGTTAACTCTTGGCTATACACAATATTAAACATTATTCTATATATGGCGCGAAAAAAAATCTGGTGAAGACTTTAAGGATTTTACTTAAGAAATGATATGATATTTTATGATGGCGCTACGAGAATAACAGTTTTTCAGTAGCATACCTGTATCCGACAAATGTGTCGCTGGAACATAGCACCAAATTAAAGATTATTTTCTCTTGTAGATCAGAGTACTAATAGTGCCAATAGACACCACTTTTGATGTGTCCAGTCTAGTATAAATAAAGGTGATTTCCCCATTGAGGAAACACACAACACACATGTAATTTTTGAAATTTCGGCAAGTACATATTCTAGGGTCTGGTGAAGACTTTAAGGATTTTACTTAAATAAATGATATGATGTTTTATGATACCATGGTAAAATGCAAATTTTCTGCTGAAGCACACTCATCCTAAATGGTTCATGTACACTCCAAGGATGGCTTTCCTGCACTGTATACCACGGACACCCCACTTCTGCAGACAAAGTCCTAAACAGCATCAATGGAGTGAAACATAATAAACACACATGCTGTAATTTTGAAATTCTCTAAGAAGGGCCATATTCTAGGGCTGGAAGGGCAAGACTCTTGGGCCAAGCCTTTAGCCTTTGGAGAGCACTCTTTGTGTGCTGGTGGGTCTTATGTTGTGGAGGTGCATCTCCTTGGAGAATATAAAGCATTGCTGCTCTTCTCCCTTGTTGAGAAGGGGAGCTCTGTGATACTTTGCAGTTCTGCGTGCTTGCATTTCTTGATTCGAAGCTATTGCAACAATTGGTTAATGGTAGGAAGGTAGACGTTTATGAATTGTAAGTAAAATGATAAAACGAAACAAACCTACGCCTTGAGCTCACCCAGGCGGAAAACCGGCACAGAATGAGAGATTAGGGTCTTGTTGTCCTGCATTGCATGCCATTAAAGCAGCTCTCATCCCTCTCTCTTTCTACACCATGTACGCTCTCTGTGGTTTCGCAATTTTCCAGTGGGTCTCTCTGGTTTTGAAGTATTTCATCCCTTTACACCCTGGGATGTTGGGATGAAAATTTTATCAAGAGCAATGACCTCCCTTAGACCCTCTAGATAGACTCTAAAGTGAAATTGGATACTTTCTTGACTTCTGCCTAGGGTTTCCTTTTTGTTCCACAATTTCTTCTCAGATTTTTGTTTTAGGGTTTCTACAGAGTTCATTGAAGAAGTTTCTGATGACAGTTATTCTAAACTTCAAGACTTATTTTTGGTAGTCATAAGCACAACAAAACCTAAGGTTACTAGATCTTACTCAGTTGTTAGGTTTTCAGCCCTACTAAAAGGGTTTGTGAAGACCGAAATATGATGAACGTAACCTTGGTGGAAGATAGACTTGATGGATCAAGAAACTTCTGGCCTCAGAAGTCAGCACTAGACTCCACTTTGAAGAGGAAGATACATTTCAGGTGATACAAAAAAAGCTTTTACCAAAGACACTCACCACCAATGAAGAGGTAAAGAAATGCAGCGAATGGAAGATGATGTCAAGGAAAGAAAGATAATCATCTACTCAATATCTTACATTGAAGAGCCATCTTAAAATATCAAGATGACAAAAGGTGACACCATTGTAGTCTTCTTCATATAGAAGTCAGAGATCAGAGATCAACTAAGTTCCATTGGAGGGGAATCCGCTACCACCCTACAAGCATGCACTTTTTATATATTATTCAGACGGTCAGCTAGGGTAATTCTTGTAGGAGTGAAGGGACCTTTGTCGCACTGCGGATCCAAGCAGAGATATCCGCTGAATTTAGAGGAACAACACTCGGGCGAAGAATTCGGTTTGATTGTTTTAATCATCATGCCTCTAAACTACATTTCTAAGTTTTCTACACTACAAGTAGGTATTGGTAAAGCCATGTGATAACATTCCTTAAATTTCTTTGATTCTAGAGATGTACTCATTATTCTCCTCTAGGAGATATTCTTGTCTCATTTCCTTTCATTTGTTTTCTTGGTCCAGGAAGGTTAAAAACAAAGGAAGATGTTTATCCTTTAGAATTCAGAGGGAGTCACTTGACTCGGAGGGAGTCAAAGCTATTTGAGAAGGAGGAAGAACAAAACCATCATTGAGGCAACCAAAGAAATATTGTCAGAGTCTACTTATGATTCAGTGGGAAGAATCATGCATGACAGCAATATATCTTCAGAACAGGAGTCCTCACTAGATTTTGAAGAACATAACTCTTGAAGAAGCCTCACCAGAGTGAAGCCTGAGATTGGACACTTCAGGATATTTTGGTGTCCAGTATACTTCCATGTACCCAAAGAGAAGAGGTCCAAGCTAGACCCTTCAAGAAGAAAAGGTACATTTGTGGGATGCAGTGAATCTTCGAAGGCATATTGGATCTACATCCCTAGTCAGAGATAGATTGAGGTGAGGAAAGATGTTATCTTTGAAGAAGAGATATCCTTTCAAATGTCCAGAGAATCTCAGATGGATATTGACAGGGAGACAGTAACTTCTCCCCTTGAGAAGTTCAGAGGGAGACATCCATTGATCCAAGTGATCCAGTTGATCCAATTAATGTTCCCAGAGACATTGCAGTAAGACATAAAAGGCCTATCGGGGTTCAACAAACTTTGCAAGAGGTAGAGGGACATGCATCTCCTCAAGGCACATTCTGAGAGAGAAATATACCACAAATATTCTCAATTTATTTTTCAGCCATGAGCCACATCATTGGTATCGAGCCTTCTTGCCTGGATAAGCAGCAGGTCAGCAGGTATCACAAGATGCCATGAAAGAAGAATATCAGTCCATCATGAAGAATGATGTGTGGGATATTGTTCTGAGACCATAAGGGAATTCTATAGTAACTTCCAAGTGGATCTATAAGATCAAGCATGCAGCTGATGGAAGTGTTGAGAAATGAAAAGCGAGATTTGTAGCCAGAGGATTCTCAAAGGTGGAGGTAATTGACTATAAGGAGACACTTTTTCTAGTATCCCGATATACTTCCATCCGTACTATCATTGCACTAGCTACATCCATGAGTTGGAAACTACATCATATGGATGTAAAGACAACCTTTTTCAAAGGTCAGATTGAGGAAGAAATTTGTATCGAGCAGCTAGAAGGATTCATGATACACAATGAGAAATATCATGTGTGCAGGTTGAAGAAAGCCCTGTATGGAATAAAGAAAGAACTTCGTTCTTGATATGAGAAAATGGATGGATTCTTGATTAGTTCGTGCTTTAGCAAGAGTGTTGTTGATCCAAACCTATATTATCATATTGTTGGTAACGAGTGCCTAATCTTAGTCATGTATGTGGATGACTTATTCCTCGCTGGTTCAGAAAGACTTATTGTTGAATGCAAGCGAGCATTGACTTTTGAATTCGAGATGAAGGATATGGGTATGATGAACTACTTCTTGGGACTAAAAGTATGGCAGAGGACTGATGAGATTTTCCTGAGTCAAAGAAAATATGCAGTGGAGATATTAAAGAAGTTATGTATGACATAGTGCAAATCCATGCCTACATCGATGATGATGGATTTGAAGAAAATGAATGATGCTTATACTAATTTAGGAAAGATTGATCCACATTTGTACCGACAGCTGATTGGATCATTAATGTATCTAGTTAATACCAGACCTGATATATGCTATGCAGTGAATGTATTTAGTCAGTTCATGAGTCAGTCAAGACAGACTCACTGGATAACAGAAAAGCATGTATTGAGATATATACGAGGCACATTTGGATATGGATTGAGATATGCCTCCAGTGTAGACTTGAGTTTGCATGGATATGCCGATGCATATTGGGTAGGGAGCGCAGTGGACTGAAAGAGAACATTTGATTGTTGTTTTACCTTGGGGTCTGCCATGGTTTCCTGGTGCAATAGGAAACATAACTCTATGGCCTTGAGTACCGCAGAAGCGGAGTATATAGCATTGAGTGTGATATTCTGTGAAGCAGTGTGGCTCGCAAGCTCCTGAGAGATTGATTTGATCATGAGATGGATCCTACCATTATTCATTATGATAACTAGATTTGTATGATTCTCTCTAAGAACCTTGTGTTTCACGATAGATCGAAACACATTGAGATAAAATATCATTACATCAGAGACGTGGTGCATAGGAAAGAAGTACACATGCAGTACCTTCCTACACATGAGAAGATTGCATATCTCTTCACCAAACCACTTGCCAAGATGAAGTTTGAGTACTTCCGTGAAAGACTTGGCCTAGTGGAGAATGCCTCCCTAGCTGAGAGGGAGTGTTGATGATTACAGCTTCGTGAGACATCCTCCAGGACACAGACTGAGTGAGTTGGACTACGAGAAAGCCCATGAGTTAGGTGTGCCCATGAGATGGGTGTGTCATTCCTCATTGAGACTGAGATGGAACGTTGTGTGCCTCTATATAGGGTGAGGATTCCCATGATATGGGTGTATCGATGTGTGTGCCCCTGTGGGGTTAGGATTCCCATGAGATGGGTGTGTCATTTGAGATGAGACAATGTGTACCCCTATGAGGTTTGAAGGTGCCCATGTGATGGGTGTATCGTTCTACTCTGTGTAGATATTTGAGACGATGTGGTACTCCAGGTGATTCTCCTATGAGACTCAGTGAGATAGAAATCTATTGAGTAGGACGTCCATGTGGTTGAGCACAGGTGGGTGTGCCCCTAGTGGCTGAGCACTAGTGGGTGTGTGAGATCCATTGCTTCCAGATGATTATCCTGTGAGACTCGGTGAGATAGAGATATGTTTAATAGGACATCCTTGTGGCTAAGTACAGGTGGATGTACCCCTAGTAGCTGAGAACTAGTGGATGTGTGATATCCCTTTCTATATTGTCTAAGAGTAAAATTTACCTGTAACCCTAATTATGATGTAAAGGGTACAGGTCAGCCCCACCATAAAGTGAAATATAATTAATGTAAAAGATAATTAATATTGTAATTATTAATTATATTCTGAGTTATTGAGGTCAGCTCTGTTGTGCCAATAGACACCACTTTTTATGTGTCCAGTCTAGTATAAATAAAGGTTATTTCCCCATTGAGGAAACACACAACACACATGTAATTTTGGAAATTTCGACAAGTACATATTCTAGGGCTGAAGTGTGCACCTCTCTTGGGCGCTAGCTTCTTGGTTTTGTAGAGCACCCTTTTGTGTGCTAGGTCTATGGTGTGGGAGGTATTTCTCTTCAGAATATAGCAAAGGATTGTTGGGTTTTATTCCCCTTGTTGAGAAGGGTTTCCCAAGATATGTATTGTGTTCTTGTGCATGGTATTTCTTCTTGCAATATTGGTTATTGCAGCAATTGTTAATGTTGTAGCTTCATTTGTTTATCGTTCAAGTAAATGCTAAAATTGAAATAAACTTCATGCTTGATCCTAGCATAGTGAAAATTCAACAGATTTTCCCCTAGAGGTTGCTTTACCGTGATTCCATCCTCTTAGAGACAAATTATTTATTAAGGATTTCATCATGATTATAAGTTTCTAAATAGGTGATCATCTTGTTTGACAAAGGGGGTAATCCATGCACCATTTTATTGGGAACATGCCTAGATACTTATTGTGTATTTTTTCCTTCTACCATTTTGTTCTTCTTGCGATTGGCCTCCATGTCACTTTGGCCCCCAACACCTTCTTCATCAAAGAAGGATCTTAGATGGATAGTGCCCCTCTAATTCAAGGTGCTCTAATCATTTTCCAATTCACTAGATTTTATTTTATTTTGCTTTATTTTTCCCTTCCTTCCATAGGAATTGTCATATTGCTTTGTCAATATCATTAAGGATGTTTTGGGGAGTTGGAAACATGGAGCACATGAAAATAATAAGAGATGAGAGGATAAATTTAAATAGGATAATTTACCTTTGAAAAATGAGCCATTGGGATCCTAGTTGGGCAGTTTAGTTTTGATTTTTTGTAGGATTAGTGTTATCACTGAAAAATCGTCTGCAACATTGCACGCAAATGGTTAAGGAAACACATCAATGCAAACAAAAATTAGTCCACCTAGGGCACTTAAATGCATTCGAAAGGAAAAAAAACTATACAGTTGGGTCAAAAATTGACATGCGAAAAATTCACCAAAGGAAGTGCGCGCATAGCGCGCAGTGTGCATGAGCCAACAAATCCCTTAGTGCGCACAATGCACCAAGTGCACGACTGTGTATGAGAAAAGCCAGGCACTTCTATGAACGACACATTTATGGATATTTTCAGCTGCTCAACCACTTATCGACCAGCTCCCAACACGATTTGACCCTCATATCTGAGTGAAATCCGAATGGGAGGTTGGTCAAGGACTAGAGGGTGCCCTAAAAGGCCCCTTGTTCACACCAAAAACCAGTTACATTTTTCCTTGAAGAAATTCTATAAATAAGAGCCATGGGTGCACTGAGAAACCAAGATCTTCATCGAATTGTTATGTTGCAATAATTCTCCCTTAAGAATGCTCTTTTCTCTTTGGAGCCTTCAATCATCATTGCAATAGGCCATTCCACTCACCTCTTGAGGGAATATGCATTGTTGTTCTTCACCATTTTCCATTTCTTCCATTGTATGAAGAGCTCTCCATTAGGGAACTCAAGATCCCTCCCAAGGAGGAAGAGGGGACTCATAAGTCCCTATTTTTCTCTATGGTGTTTTGCCTACTAGTCTATTGATCCATTGGTAGCATTATGTTGGTCATTGTTTGATTTTCATGGTTCTAAGTTTATCATGCTTTCTAAATTTTTTTTCTTAGTTGTTTTAGCTTTATTTATTTGTTTATACATGTGTTTGGCTTGTTTAACCCACTCACAAACTTTTTTCTTATCTAGTGGGCTCATCTAGGCATGAAAGTGTTGTTTTTTGCTCACCCGAGTGACAAAACCAAGACAACATATTGCGACCATACTAGGGATCGGTATCAATTTCCTCCCTATTTGAGCTTAAAGAGAACTTATTTTTTATCATTTTGTCTTGCAGGTACCAAAACTGGCCTAGCCCAACCTGTAAAAGTCAAAATTCAGAGCTAGGGAAGGAGTATTTCACTTGGAAATTTATCCCTCGATGCATGATAGGAAGTGCACTGTTTTTCCTGCCCACAGAGGCACACTATGCACACCACAACCTTCTTTTCACTGTGCATTGTGCGCCCACTGCACACCTATCAAAGTTGTAACCCGTGCATATCTCTAGTTTTTCAAAATTGTAAGGGTTTTTATGATGATTTGAAGGCCCCTATCCTTCAGATTTTTGTTTTCATGCACTTTGTAAGAAAACTATACTCCACTTAGAGTCCTTTCCTATATGAAAGGTTATCTAACATAGGCACTTAGGGGGTAAAAAGAACCAATATTCTCCTCTTTTTCTTTGGTTTCCACATGGGTGGCTTGTTTGGCTT
>SNQJ01S0075730.1:14102-59296 GCA_010110895.2 Picea sitchensis
ACCATTGGGGGGACCCCCACCAATACCCCAAATGCATTCAGTCCCTCAGTCAATTGTGGATCCACCCCCAACCCCTACATGCGACCATAATAGTTGTGGAGTTACTTCAACTTCCTATACACCATATGGCTCGACTCCCCAAAATAATTTTTACTTTCCATTTCATGGTCCTCCACAGCCAGTTTCTCCTCCACAAGGACACCCACATGTCAACATTAATTTTTTTCATCCCTCTCCCATTCAACAGCTTCAGTATTTTGAACAGTTGAATATGAAAAATTTGTCCCATCGGTCGAATAATGACAGTAAGAAAGGAAAAAAATGAAATAATAATAACCCGGGAGCAGGAGGAAATAACCCCCAACAAAACCATCCCATTGGGGGCAACCAGAATCAAGGAAACTAGAACCCCCAAGGGGATAATAACAACAAACGACCAGGGAAGAACAGCAACAATATCAGGATGAACTTCCCTTGTGCTCTCTGTGGTGATTATGGAAATTATACTCACCATTGCCCCAAAATTGTCAACTTCAAACGGATGAAAGAATCCATGAATGTGAAACATCCTCCAGCATCGCAGGCCCCACAACAGTACTTGCAACAACCACCTCTGGTCATTTTTCAAAACCCTATCCCACACCAAGATGTGATGAATACCCAACATGAGGTACACCCTACTCCACCCCAAATGGGGTAGTATCAAAGCCTAGGTCCCAATCAACCTGGAAATCTAGTTGATCACAACATCCTCCTTACCAGCAAAGAAGAAATTCTTCTACAAACATGTGGTCTTTAGTACAGTGTTCCCTCTGAACCCACCTCAACCACCTCATAAGTGGCTCCAGCAACAGCCAGACCACCATTGATGATTCCACGCCTTAACACTGAACCAAACCCTTGTACACCTTGTATGTTGTTACGACGGAATGCCCATAACCCTCATGCTAGGGCAACCCATAACTATGGTCTATTCAATGAATTATCTCAGTCTCCTATAGCCATGTTTTTATTGGAGGTCCTCCAAACCTGTCCAACTCAATATAAATCCTTTCTTTCCTCCTTGGGGGCAGTTGACCTAGCTGATACTAAACTCATTACCTTTGATCTAGATAGTGGAGAACCATGTCTCCCCACCCTGGTATCTTCTCAGATACCAATTAAGATCCATAACATCACAGTTCATCGTTGTATCATTGATGAAGGTGCATCCACATGCATCATGTCCAAAGTAGTTTGGCAGAAACTCGACTCCCCTGAGCTAGTACCATCTGCCATCACCCTGGGAGCTTATGATGGTTGACCCTCATCCGCTAAAGGGATCTTTCAAAATGTCCCCGTCGAACTCAGGGGAAAGCCCATCCTCATCGACATTGAACTTATCGATGCTCCACTTGATTACAATATCTTGTTTGGATGTAGCTACATGTATGTTATGAAGACGGTGGTCTCTTTTGTGTTTTGAATGATGATGTTCCCCCCAACAGGAAAATCATCACCATCGACCAAATTACACATTACTAGCCTAATCATTCCACCAACATTGATAATATTCTTCCTCTTGTCCGCACTAGGTCGGACGCTTATTCGATCATCGACATGGGTCCTGACATTTTCAAGGACCCATCCTTGCTGGGGGCATATCATCGAGCACTACCTCTCCTACACCCTTCCGCACAAGTGTGTGTAGTATCTTCTAATGGAACCGATATCGGAGCCAATTCTACTTGCACCGATGCCTCTCCTCACATCGAGGTTCCACCAGTTGAAGAACTATTACCTCGGGAATTCCATGAGAACCCTACTACACCACTTATCCCAGATTTTTCCCCCCTCCAGAGGAAAATCTTGGTTTGGCAGATAATCCCCCAAGCCATTACCCAAATTCTCCTCTTATACCCCCCACCTATAGTCCAAGCATTCCAGGTAGTTGTGACCCTTCCCCTTCCTAACATGGTGCTTGCCATCCCAGTATGGTATCTTCATCCACTAACGATGGTTCCTCAACCATCTCTCCCTCCTTAGACAAAGGGAATATTGATGCAGATCCCAATACAGGCTCTTGCCACACTACCATCACCCCCAACTGTGGGCACCACTGCCACTGTTGGGGGTAGACAAAAGAAGAAAGATCCCATAGCTCCACTTCCTCCCCGAGTTTAACCTGCTTGTGCACTATGAAAAAGATAAGGGTACCCCACTAATCGATGCCCTACTCTTCCCGAGTTACGCAATATGATCCAACTCCCTAGAGAAACCACATTTCTCGCCACTCCACCAAGTATGTTCACTACTACTATAGAGTCCTCCACTGCTAGCAACAAAGGGTTGCAAACCAAATTCGCTTGTGTCATCTATTCATAATATGGCCATTACACTCATCATTTCCCAGCTCTACCTCAGTTTTTCCAATCGTTAGTTGTGGTATGCCAAACATCTCGGCTAGAGACCTCTCATGCACCCCTTACTAAATCTCACATCACTGACATTCGATATATTTCATCGTCATACCCCATGCAAACGAGGTACCCTCCACAATATCAAGACATTCACTTTATTTCCAACGGTCCCTCGCACCTTGTATATGATATCTCATCTTCATCCTCACCACTTGAGGACACCAATGATTACCCATTGACCGTTCCCCCGATCACCTCCCAGGATCCCTTGTATTCTAGCATTTTTCACTATGACGAAGATATCTGGGAAGAACTCACTACCCTTGATTGCCCATCGAATGTGCTCCATCATCTAGCACTTTTTCTTTCACGGCAGGCCTTTCATCCTCCTACCCAAGCCTCCATATGTGCAATCAAAACAAAGGATTTTATTCCTTCAGGGCATATAGACTGGTTCAACAACCCTATCCTTTCCCTAGATGATTTTGAAGAAGGAAACATGGCCAACATCTCCCCCACCGTCAAAATTGACATTTCCATTAAACAGGGAATCATAGAATAAATCACCATTGCATTGCATGCTCCCCTGAAGAACTCACTGATTATAAATCTCTCTTTCAAGAATACTGGGACATTTTTTCTTGGTCATATACAGAGATGCCCGACATCGATCCATTAATTGTCCAACATCACATCGACACTTGGCCAGATGTCGCCCGAGTTCGCCAAAATCAACGCCCTCTTCACCCATCCAAAGTTGCGGCTATCAAAACTGAAATTGACAAGTTACACTTTGTTGGGTTCATCTACCCCATTGCGTACACTTCATGGGTCTCCAACCCCGTCCATGTTAACAAGAAACAGGGTACTATTTGCGTCTGCACAAAATTTTGTGATCTCTATCATGCTTGTCCCAAAGACACTTCCCAACCCCTTTCATCGACCAAATTATTGATGATTGTGTCAGTCATGAGGAACTTTCCTTTATGGATGGGTTCTCTGGCTACAATCAAATTCAGGTCCATCCAGCAGATCAGTATAAAACCTCTTTTACTACCCCTTGGGTACCTTTGTTTATCTTGTCATGCCTTTTGGACTCAAGAATGCAGGTACTACATTTCAACGGGCCATGACCTATGTTTTCCATGATCTTTCTCGCATCATCCTTGATTATTTGGATGACCTCACTATTCGATCCAAAAAGAAAACTTAGCATTTAGATGACTTACACATCATTTTCCAACGATGTCACCAGTACAATATCCGCTTGAACCCCCTCAAGTGCATATTTTGCATCATAGTCGGATGCCTCCTTGCGTTCATTTTTTCCCAACATGGCATCACGGTGGACCCCCTCAAGGTCCAATCCATCACAAAGATTCCACCACCTAGGAATTTATGCTAACTGCAAAGCCTACACGGAAAAGCCAACTTTTTGCATCACTTTGTCCCAGACTATGCCACTCGCATGCATGGTTTCCTCAACCTCCAAAGTCATGATATCCCATTTTGATGGGAGGAAAATGCTTAAACAGATTTTGATAATTTAAAATCTGTCTTATCCAATGCCCCTTTGATTAGTCCCCAGACTACGATCATGATTACATCCTCTACTTGTCAGCCTTAGTTGTATCGATAGTATGAGTCCTCATCCAATTAGGGGATGACAGGAATGAACATTCTTAAGTTTGTCGATTACCTTAACGTTCGTCCAATCGAGCTGAATGATTTTGAGACTAGAAGGCTGAACTTATGTGTTAATTTTTTGGCAAATAGATAAAAGCATCACATTTGATGATGTGTCGGAATCCACCATGCAATTATGTACATTTATATTGAAAATTTCAAAAGTTAATAAGAAAGGCGGGACACTTTTACGAGTATTAACAGTAGAATTCTGTTGATTTTTTACGGCTGTCCCTGAAACAATTTTATCTACATTTGATACAGTTTTTTCAGTTAGATCCCTTTTATCTGGAAGTTCGGATGTCGTTTTAGTGGGGATATTTTGGGTTGTTTTAGAACTGATTTTTGCAGTCTTTTTGCTGCTAGGATCGTTGGTCTTACTGTTTTATGTGATATTTTGAAGCATTTTCTACAGAATAAGAGGAAATTTCAAAAGCTCCTAAACAGAAATATTAGCCCTCAATTTTTTTAGATCTTCAATCAAGTCATATTCTAAGACTGGGGCTGCTAAAATCTGTTTTATTTCAACTTGTTTCGACTATTTTGGAGGCACACTATTACTCATTTCAAAAGATGGTTTGTTCTATGTTTTGCTTCTCATGTTGTAAGGGTGGACAGTTTCAAAGTTTGCTTGAAAGATACTGTCAGAAAAGTGTCTGAAGATATTGGGAGATGAGTCCTCTTCCTCAACTACTTCTTCCTCAACTGTGTCTTCTAAACTTTCAGGAGGAACATAATTATCGTGTGCTTCAAGAATGGTTTGCAAAGCGTACTGCAAACTTTTGAAATTGAGATCTTCAGTGGTCTGGTTTGGCCAATTGGGAGGAAAAGGTTTTCTGAAAGGAGGTTTAAAAATTCCTTTGCTTGAGGATGCCTCCTTGGCTGATCTCTTCAAGTCAATGACTTGATTTGATATTTTTTGAAAATCTTTCTACAAGCTTTCAAGGTCTAAATTTTCTGGTTGGATTTTGGTTGGGAGAGGCCTTGCAAGGATTTCTATTTTCTTTTTAGAGGACGAAGTTGTTTTAGCTTCACTATTGAGATTGTATTTCAAGATTAACATATCCTTTTCAATTTGGCTTGCCTCTTCAAAGGCTTGCAACAATGTATACTTTTTAGACCTTTTAACCCAAATTAATATATTATTATACAAGGATTTAGTGTAATATGCAACAATTAGACTCTTAGCATGCATTGAATCTGTGGGAATTAGATTTGTTAACGTAAGGAATATTTGGTTAAAATATTTTACTTTCTCCTTAGGGTTCGTTTTTAAGCTGGAGAGTTCCATAACCAAGACTTCAGGGGATTTATTGTCTCCAAACTTCTCTAAGAAACAGGTTTCGAATTTGTCCCAAGAGACAATGGTCTGGGGATGTTGGGTGAAATACCATGTGGAGGCATTGCCCTCAAATGTATAAGGAAAGAGTTTGCATACTACGTCTTCATTCTCTACACTTCAGAATCTAATGGACAACATAAAATTATTTATGTGATCTTCGGCAAATTGCTTAGAATCTAGATCAAATTTGGGTAACCATTTCTCCAGATGTTTTGGAAATGGGTGTTGAGGTCTAGGTACAACCATGACATCTTGATCGAGCCAGGGTCTAGTGGGATTCTTTTGGTTTGCCATGGGTGTAGGTGGTGTTGAAGGCTGAGATGTTTCAGACGAGGAATTGCCTTCATCAGATGACTCTCCTCCTGAAGAGGATGGATATGAATGAGGTGGGGAAGGTGGAATACCGGATCCTCCAACTCCAAGAGTAGGGGTTTGGGAAAGATCTGTAGTATTATCTCCTAAAGGGTTTAAAAGCATACCAGTGCCTTCAAGTTGTTCTCGGATATCCAAGAAATCTAAAGGTTTATTGAGAGGCCTACCAGGTTGCCTGACATGGGTCAAAGCACTATGTTTCCTTATGAGTGACTGACAAACAATCTCTTGTATGTCGGCCCCTTGAGGATTTGGTGTTACTGGCTCAACGGGAATCTCAGGATTTTTGTTCGAGGTAGTTGTTGTTTCAGAAGTAAATCTGTTGTCCGAGTGACTCTGTGTTACTATAGGGGAGTGAGTGTGTGGGGATGGGGTCTTGCGACTTTCACGTGCCATCAATTGTATTCAGGTCATCCTTCTAGCGCCATTTGTTGATGGGAAAAATTGACCAACTATCAACTGGAAGAATGAGTCTGGTCTAGGGTTGTCTAAGTATCCCAATCCATTTGTTGTCACTCATTTTGACTAGTTTAATGGCTCTGTTAGCCAAAAAAAAAAAAAATTAAGGTTAGAAAATATCAAGTGTTCTGAAAACTGAAATTTTTAGCATCACCCCTCTCTTCTGAAGATCATTAAATTTATGTCAAATTGTAAATAATTTCTAGAGAGTTGTGGGAAGTGTCTATAAACCCCCCAAGATACTGAACATGTATGTTGGCAGTGGGTAAATGCATGCATGATGCCAAGACAACTTCGTCGGTGTACTAAAAAGACCTGCTGGCAGCGAAGCAATGTCGTGTTCAAGAAAATTATCAGGTATAAATTTTGATATTAATCGTAAGTGCCCTTCATTTTGAATTGACAATTATTGGCCAGGGTAGAGGCTTCAAAGTGGGTTAATTGGCATCCCTGTCGAGGCTATGGATGCCTACTGGCAGCAGCAGCCCTGTCTACAGTATCAGAGCCATTGGCTTGAATATCATTTCTCTCGTAATTAAAATTTGTCACCAGATTTCATTTGAACAGAGAGACATCTGAAACTGGATTGTGTGATGTTTTCGGAATTTCCTTTCAACTATTCTTTAATCTTTAATCATTCTAATCAATCCTAACATGAAATCGTTGGTGATGCAGAGATAACTTATCCTCCCAATAAGTCGCCATCATTGGCAGCCCTACATGTTTTTGTTATTTTGAACAACAAATGACACTTCCTGTATCTGCCTTCACCTCATCCTGTAAATATTGCTATTTGGGGGTGATTACTGGATTATAAAAGATGTTTGATTATTCTTGTTTTTTTTTTATCTTGCATTTTCATGCTTGATTCGTGACTAAAATCATGAATCAAGCATGGAAACTTAATTTCGTATTATATCCCTATTTAAAGCCTGGTTTTTAAAGGTTCATTGTGCTTACATCTACTTCATATTTCTTACTTGAATGATTTTCCTTTTGAGTTTATCGAATATTGATATAATACCCATGTTGATTTTCATTTGGACTGTAAGATTATTTATTTGAATCCTTTGTAAATCAACTATAATGCCAAATATCGATTCACATTTTGATTGTAAAAACATATCCATTCCAACCCTTTCCAAATCGACTATATCCATTACATGACGTGGGAATTAAACGTAGAAAAATTGTATCCTATACTTCATTTTGGCTGGCAGAATGAATTGACAGGCTTCTCATTACGAGTTAAGGGGTTTTGTAGTGTTATGTACTCAGAGCTTTAATTATCAGGAGTGTTCAAACTCCATAACCAAGACCTTCATGTGTATGTTATGATCGCGCAGGTGTTATGCTTATTTTGTTTCCATGGTATCCGCTCAAACTTGTCCCTGTTACTTCTGACATCTAAACCCAAATCTAGCTTGGGTCACCCCTGTCACAGTCTATTCATACTCTCAATGGATCCTATTGTTCGAATAGAGCCGAATGGCTCTCAAGCGTTGTTGTCCCATGATGATGCGGTTGAGGATTTGAAAGGCCAGGGTTGGGATATTTTCATTAAGAAGTTCAAAGGGTATAACCTTCGCATGGACAAAGAATCCACCCAGTCGTTTGATGGATACAGAGCGAAGGTTGGTGATATTCAGTTGGAGGTGACTGAAGAGTTTTTGAGTGAAGCAACGGGGCTTCCTCTCTCCAGTTAGAAGTGGTTTAAGAACTCAAAGATTGATGAAGTGCCCTGGAGTCTTTTCATGACCTCCAGAAAGATTGATTGCTATGAGAAAGGTATTCGTGTTTCCTTGCTTAAGGTTAGGTGGCTTGGTATTTTATCAGTTATTAAACAATTTATTACATGTGAGGGTCGTTATGGCCTGGTTTTTCTTTACCATGTGCAATTGCTTATGAACTTTATAGGCTTCCATTTGAATATGTCGTTTTATTTTCTAAGAAGTCTATACAAAATGTTGAAAAGATACAAGAAGCAGAGCCTCGACTCTAGCCTCTTTCACCATGGTTTAATTAAAATGTTGTTGGTTCATCGTTTGAAAACCCTGGGTGATGATTGGGATGGGTTCTTAGCTCGAAACATTTATGTTACAGACTTTCCTATAGAAACCCCTATGTTGGATAAGCCTCTATTGGAGAAAAAATTTGATTTCTCAAGTGACAAGTCAGATCCTTTGAAGAAAAACCCTCGTCATGAGGCAGTACTCGATCAATTTTTACCTAGGAAACAAAATGTTGGATCTGAGTCAATTGAAACCACTGAGCATGAATTAGTTGTCGGCCTTAAATCCACTGTAAAATCTGACAGTAAAGACCCTCGCAAACAATCAAAACAGAAGCAAGAAGTGTTAGGGATCCGAAATAAAAGGGTTGGTAGACTCATTTCAAGAAGTCTGTGTAATCGATTTAAGCCTCATTTGAGCTCGATCAAAATGATCGAGATCAATGAGGATTCAGATCCCGAAATTGAGGATTTTCTCATAGAAGAAGATCCAGATTGTCATAAGTCGTACCCTAATCATCCATACGACTATGTTAACAATATCCCATCGTGTCTCG
The DNA here is from genome assembly GCA_010110895.2 of Picea sitchensis. Taxonomy (NCBI): domain Eukaryota; kingdom Viridiplantae; phylum Streptophyta; class Pinopsida; order Pinales; family Pinaceae; genus Picea; species Picea sitchensis. Next base: position 22,929 of record SNQJ01S0075730.1, read on the forward strand.
AGGATATCAAGGGGCTTATTGGTATTAAGCTCAGTCAAGGGTCGACAACAGGTAGTGTTGATGTTCTTGCACCCAATTATACGCTCCATCGACAGATCGACCCTGCTGTGCATTGCAAGGTCTGCTTGCATTGGATTGGGCAGTACTATACTAATATCCCCATTCTCCAAGAAAGAATCAAAGCACTCATAGATCACAATGAATCATTAACAAAAGAAAACCATGACCTCAAGGAAAATGAACAGAGACAAGCCAAGCGTCTTAAGAAGACAGACAACATTGTGATAAAGAATGCAGATAGTGTGAAGGCCATAATAGATTATGATATATCTTGATCCATGTTTAGTTATTAGTTGAATGGTAAGACAGTTTTTACTACAGTCATGTTATTTTATTTTTTTTAAATCAAAGCAGTTCAACTTGGATTTATTTTACCAATATAAGATTAGCTACAGAATCCTGAGATTTTGTAGCCATGTCATTTTCATATAAAATTTACTAATTATTTGTTAATAAAATGTCTAACTTGTTCCCATTTCATTTTTTCAGGATATGGTATATTTGATGTTGATGTTATGGGATGGAACGTGTTCGATCTAGTTGATTAGTTTCTCCTTTGGTTTATTTTGTAAATAGTAAAAGACTTTCATCAATTTTAAAAATATAGTTTGATCATGAGTGGTTCTAGGCCCTCTATATTTGTAATGTTTTGATCTTATGAGATCTGATCCTATCTTAGAAGATAGGGAGTTTAAATTTCAAAAAACTCTTTAAATACTCTTTATTTTGTAAATGAAAGGAATCTTGGCCTGGAACCAATTATGAAGGAATGATTTTCAAGACTTATGGAACAACGTGCAGCTTTCGGCTTTAGTCCATTGCAAATGTTGTTTCATTAATGTTTTGATTTATATAATCTTGATATATTAATATGTCATGTATCTTTAGACTCTTGATATGTTATGTTTCAGGATATCTATTTTACAATATCATTCATGACTTGTTGTTCCAGATATTGAGACTGTGATCATTTCTTCGATTTGAATATTAGGATTTCTCTTTGATATTTAAATGAACAATTAAATAAATGTGTTAAACTCAGATTTATCTGACTGTAATCATATGCGATTATAAGATCACAGGATTAATTTGTGTTCCCTATTCTGTTATTAAACTTCGGTTACCAGTGCAAGTTATGAATTTATTCATAACATTTGCACTATAAGTCTATTGCAGATTTATCTCGTAGGCATGGTAGTTGGATGCTCTTTATTCACACAGAATCTTGGATACATTTCACAAACTAACATCAAGTTACCTTCTTTATGTTTCTAATTTCTGTCATTTATGCATTAGTGAAACCAGAAAGTTTAGATTAGCTTTTGACTATCTGTACATATGTGTTTCATAGCCAAGTTAATTCATGTATTGTTAGATTTATAGAGAGAAAACAAAAAATATTTTGAATGTGCTTTCTTTATCTACTTCTCAAAAGCAATTATTTTTACATTGATTTCAATATATATATATATAGATATAGATATAGATATAGATATAGATATATATTATAGTTTTTTAGCATTAGTTAGTTATTCCTTTCTTTTTGTTTTATTTTTTAGGATTTTAGATTGGCTAACGAAGCCATTAAACCCATCAGAACGAGTTACACCAAATATCTTGGGTTACATAGACAACCCCGGACCAGACTTATTCTTCTAGTTGACAGTCGATCAATTATGCCCGTCATTAATACCTCAGTATCACCTGTGGCATATGTCTCCACACGCATGCCATTATGGTTGTGAAGTAATGGCCATCCTCTCCACCCTTATGTCAATTCAACACATGGGCCCACTACATCAGTCGTGGCTCTCATGGCCCCACAGGCTCCAGCAAAATCCTAGGGCACAATAGAGGCACCCTCTCTAGAAACCAGGCCACCGGAATCTACCTAAAGGCAAAGTCACCAGAGTCAAATCTCCAACACCGGTTAACCTATCCCAACATCCTAGTGTGCAGCATCATCCCCCAAGCAAAAAGGTCCCCATCAAGGACCCGCTCCACGATCCTCAGCTGACCTTCAGTGATCTGTCGAGTCCCCAAGGATTCATAGATCCTCACCACCATATCGGCGATGCACTCTGTCAGGAGGTCCTCAATCACCTTGATCTGGATGATCGAACATGACATCGGGTGCGGACCTGTGTAGTGTAAAGCCACCAAGTCACCTACTCGCTCATCCCCTGGTAGCTAGCGTTCCATAGGAAGGGCCATCCCATAGAATGGGAGCCCCGTCAAAAAGTATACATCCTCGACAGCCGAGAATGTCAGTTGTTGTCCTCTCACGATGAAGCACTGCAGATCAATGCTCCACATAGAAATCAAATATTGAAGAAGGAAATCCTGCGACCATATCAGCAGGTATTCGAAGAACTTGAGCAACCCGCAGGCTGCCAAGTGTCTCTAGACACCCGGATGCTCTCTCACCGCCTCTCGTAGTTGATCCCAATCCCGCTCTCTCCATTGCACTGGCATCATTGTATATCGAGTATGTTGATCACATGGATCCACACAGAAACACTTATTCAGCCTCATCATCCATAAAAAGCATTAAAAAATGCCAAAAAAATTCAAACCCCTTATCCTTGCCTCTAGTGCATGGATTTCACCTAGACATGTGCTCACCTGTTCTTTGCACAGTTGTGCACTCATGCATAGTTGTCTGCAAAGAACATATGTAGCAGTCACCTAGATAGGTGTGCACATCTGCACACCTATTCTTTGTACAGTTGTGCATAGTGCGCAGTTGTCAATAAAATAGGCACGCGTCCCATGCGTGCTTGTTTTTCCCTCCCCCGAGCCCATATGCGTGGATGTGCCAAGAATAGTTTCACACTATGCATGGGAAAAGGGATTATACCTATGCACATGCATGTGGGTATTCCTCCTTTTCTCATGCACTGGTGGGCCCCTACCCAACAAACACCCCTGTAAGGCCCTTCGTACACCCCCTAACTACATTCTACCAATTTCATAAGATACAGGAGGATAGGACCACTAACTTGTCTCTCGCCACTACCGAATCAATCAACTCGTGCTCCTGTAATCTCCAAATCTCCTCAAAATACTCTCGCTAATTCAACTACAGTGGCAGGTACAAATGAGGTGGCATTATGGGCCCACCAACCATATATAATCCCTTTTTTCAAACTTCCACTCTCAGTTACAGGAGCCCAGAGCCTCTATTTTCCGATCCATTCTCAGCCATGGGATCCTGGTCCCACCATATACACATTCACATTCCCCAAGCCATCATCTGAACTTGGCCCCAGAGGAACATTTTTCTCACATCACATTCAAGTACGCATGCTCATGTTCAAATTTTATCAAATAGTTGTCATATGTTCTTTATCATCAGATATTGTTCACATCGGGTATTTATTTTTCATGTGTGTAGGTACATGTTCATCAAAGCAATGCCCCTTCAGGTATATGTTTGACACTGGCATGTAATTATTCCCCCTATAAATCAATTGCATCTCCCACTCACACCCTCTGACGTTTACCTTTAGGGTCCTTACATCCAGCTCTGTAGCACCTTCACCTCTGCTTCATTATAGTACTATCACCCGGTAGAACTCTCCCCCACATGAGTTGTCCCATTTATAGTTCCCTTTTTCCACTTGACACCCATGTTGATTTCACCCCCTGGGGATGGGAGTCTCGATAGTCTTATGCACTTCTGAGAATGAACCCCATACTTCTTTTCATCATATTGCTAGCTTTCCCAATGGACTCCCAGGTCATATCATCTCGATTATATTTGAATGCACCCCAGCAGTATCATTATCCCTTCCTCTCATCCATCATCATTTTACCCATATGCAAATTGTCCTCCATTCATTCACCTCATACAGAAACCCACCCATGGGGCCCCCACCCTCCACCAGTTCTCTATCACAAATTGTGCCCTAACATGCCAAGCCACCTTTCATTAGGGAACCCATTTCTGTATCTGTATGCTCAACCCAAATTATTATTTATTTCTTTGGTAATTGTAAAAATCCTTTATTTCCAAGATTTACTTAGCTTTTTGTCATCACCCTTGATGACCTTCCTTTCCCCGGCAATGCAACCCATGTCGCCCTTGGTTGGGGCATCCACTCTTTTTTCATTCCGACATCATTCATAAACCCTGAGTATCCCAAGTCCATGTACCCATGATCTCTAAATTTGTCCACTTTGTTAGCCTCTGGCACAGTTTAACCCCGTATCTAGTCGTCCCCCTGACACTAGATACAGTTTTATGGTTGCTACCAATCATCCTTCAAAAATTCCCCAACCAAGGGAAGCCTTGAGTCTCACTGCATATTGACTTAGTTCATGTTACCTATCAATACCTGATCTCATCTCAATTGATTTCATGAAGCCCTTTGCTTCTTGGAGTCGTGTATCCCTTTCTGTCGACACCAACATAGTTTCCATAAGAGCGGAAGTATCTTGACTCTCATTACCATCACAATGAGGAGTCTCAGACAGAAAAGAGAGAATCATCATTGCTCTTTGATTTTGTTGATCTCCATAACATTCAACTTCAGCAAACTCTCATGTTACGTTGGGTCTTACTATGCGACTATTGCAGTTTTTTCATACCAGTCGAAGACCTCTAAATTCGTTAGGCCATCAATGCCTATGAGTCATCGACACTTCTTACAGTCATCCTTTCCTCACTTCAGAGTATGTTCACCATTCAGAACTATCATTTAACATTATCAATTTCCCTTGAGGGCGTTGTATTTATCTACATCAACATACATCATCAGTTATAGTCTCACCTTTTGGTTACATTTCACGAGCATGGGGCATGCCCGCCTCATTTGTACACATATTTTATTTTTCTCCCTAGAGAAAGGTTTGGGTCCCACAGTTTTCCCTCTCCCTCTGATGGATCGCTCTTCCAGCTCTTCTCTTCACTCTTCATTACAATGGCACTCTCAGTAAAAGAAACATTGATGTATTTTGTCTATATGTATGATCCTAACCTCACACATCAGGGGGCATCTGTTATCACTGAAAAATTGTCTGCAACATTGCACGCAAATGGTTAAGTAAACACATCAATGCCAACAACAATTAGTCCACCTATAGCACTGAAATGCATTCAAAAGGAAAAAAAACAAAACAATTGGGTAAAAAATTGACATGCACAAATTCACCAAAGGAAGCGCGTGCACCGTGCACAGTGTGTGCAGGCCAACAAAGCCCTCAATGCGCCAAGTGCATGACTGTGTACGAGAAAATCCATGTACTTCTATGAAAGATGCATTTATGGATCTTGTTGGCCCCTCAACCACTTATGGACCAGCTCCCAACATGATTTGACCATCATATCTGAGGGAAATCTGAATGGGAGGATGGTCAAGGACTAGAGGGTTCCCTAAAAGGCCCCTTGTTCACACCAAGAACCAATTACATTTTTCCCTAAATAAATGTTATAAATGCGAGCCATGGGTGCACTAAGAAACTAAGATCTTCATAGTATTGTTATGCTGCAAGAATTCTCCCTTGAGAATCCTCTTTTCTCTTTGAAGTCTTCAAGCATCATTGCAATAGGCCATTCCACTCACCTCTTGAGGGAATAGGCATTTTTTTCCTTCACCATTTTCCATTTATTCCATTGTATGAAGAGCTCTCCATTATGGAACCCAATATCCCACCCAAGGAGGAAGAGGGAACTCATAATTTCCTATTTTTCTCTAAGGTGTTTTGCCTACTAATATATTGATCCATTGGTAGCATTATGTTGGTCATTGTTTGATTTTCATGGTTCTAAGTTTCTCATGCTTTCTAACTTTTATTTCTTAGTTGTTTTAGCTTTATTTATTTGTTTATACATGTGTTTGGCTTGTTTAACCCACTCACAAACTTTTTTCTTGTCTAGCAGGCTCATCTAGGCATGCAAGTGTTGTTTTTCTCACCCAAGTGACAAAACCAACACAACAATTAGATTCCCTTTTGTGGCTCTGACAAAATTGAGAAAGATGGGTAAGCCTAGATGCTTGAAGGAGTTCCAATTCACCTCAATGGAAAATTCCACAAGATTTTCTATTCATGCTAGAAGTCCAATAGGGGCATTCCAACCACGTATATTTCTTTTTAGTTTGTTTGCATGCCCTCTAAATGCCTCTGGAAAGTTGTCTAGTGTCTTTTTGAAGCATTTAGCAATGGTGATGGAGGCTCCACCAACAAGGAGAGTGTTATTGGAGTGAACCTCATGGTTATTTCTCCTAAGAATCTATTATAACATGGAAAAAACCATATATTCTTCAAGGGATAAATAAATATTATTCATTATTCATAGGCATGTTCTTGAGATACAATGAGCATGCAGATAAACACATGTAGGGGTGATAAGTCATGTTCTTGGAGAAGGGCATGACTTATCATTATTACACATTAATGGTACATTACATAATAATCATCCTATGACTACTATTACATGATATTTATTTATTACATTATGATAATAAATGTAATATACTTTAGGTATATTACAAGTTTTTAATGCTTAAAAATGTGTTGTCTTCAAAGCATAGGCAATGAGAAACTCTTCTAATAGAATAAACAATCTTTTGTATTTGTCATCAATTATATAAGTTTGAATACACAAGGTGATATGAATGATCCAGGTATATATTGGTGGCTACCCACCTATTCCAACTGGCTCACATACAGATTTCATCCTGGCAATTTCAATTTTCATCTTGGCAGTTTTTTTCTAGCTTTTTAGGTCCTAAACTTTTGGGGTTGTTTTGAAGCCCTAAATAGATGTTTTTGGGCCCGCCATAGTCTCATTGCATCAATAGTTAAAGTGTGATAGCATAATGTGTATTCCTCAAATATACCTTTCCAATGGGCTATCGTATGCCTAAAACGGAGATCGAATGAAAAAGTTACGACCCCGAGAAGTTAATGTGACCAACTTACCCCAACAAAGCCCATGTGACTCTTGGCGCTTCATCTCGTAGGGTTAGGTTTTTGGATATCTAGGGTTTTAGAATTCATGTTTGAGGTAAAAAGGCCTTTGGATCCTCAATGTACGCATCTTCTTGTGAATGAGCATAGGTGTCACATCACTTCTCGGAGATAAGTTGCCACCATTCTAGCATGCTTGCTTCACTCTCCATTTTACAGTTTCAACATATTTCTTATTTAATAGAACTCAAGTTTTATTGTATCTTTGTTATTATTCACTATGTCTCTATGTAAATATTGTATATCTATGTTTTCATTTCATTTTGATCATAAATCCGAATAAGTGATACCAGATTAGTCTGCTCCTCGTCGTTTTTAGTGCATGTCCTCGATGAGGTTAGGTTATAGAGAGTTGGGTCTCAAGCTTGTTTCTCTCGAGGAAAACTTCTCTCGCACACCCAAGGAACCTTCCATGGTGGGAGAAAATAAATATGATGGGACAATATATCCTTTCAAAATGTTTCTCGAGGAAGCCCTCGAGTGAAAGAGGTATGAGATGATGGACAACTTTGCACAAATCCTTCGACAGCTACTAACAAGTGACGCATCTACCTCAAGCAGAGGTGCCACCCCCTTCAAGGTATAGATCAATTTTGATATTCCTATAATTGAAGGTCAAATAGATATGGAGGTTGTAGATAAATGGTTAAACCTTATAGAAGGGTATTTTTCTGTCCACAACTTTTTCGATAGAGAAAATATTACATTTGCGCTCCTCGAGGTCGTCCCCCATGTCAAATATTGGTGGGAGACTTTCTGTGAGAAAAATGAGACAAAGTGATCTACATTATTTGTAGTTGCACCCACTTAGGGTTAATTTAGGGAGTATATTAAGGAACAATACTACCCTGTTGGAAGTTATGACGACTTATATACAAGATGGACCACACTTTGGTAGGAAAGGGACCAAACAGTGCCAAAGTTCACCAATGTCTTCCATACCTTGCACACTAAGCTGGGTATCAAAGACTTTGAGAGACATCTGGTGCTCAAGTACCATGGCGGTCTGCATAGATACATCCAAACATAAATTGAGTTTATGTACATTTCTTCCTTAGGAGTGACCTATCGATATGTTGTCAAAACCGAGTAGAAGCTTAAACAAAAGCCGTGGTATTTTGGGTCTACAAACCCCTCATAGTAGAATCGGGGAAAAGGTGGCCCCAACCCGTAGAAAAAAGGGCAAAGCAAGGAAGCGAAGCCTTAGGACAACTAGTCCAAACCACAAACAAATAAGGATAATGGGAAGATAAAGAAAGAAAATGGGAAATGGTGCAAGTTCCATAAGGGCCTCTGGCATAACATCGTTGAATGCCACTCAAAGAAGTCATTAATGGCCAAGGTAAAAGTATTTGAATCATATGTAGGCTCTGACTCTGATTCAGAACCAGAAAAATGGAGATGGATCATTGATGTAGAAACCAGTNATAAGGGCCTCTGGCATAACATCGTTGAATGCCACTCAAAGAAGTCATTAATGGCCAAGGTAAAAGTATTTGAATCATATGTAGGCTCTGACTCTGATTCAGAACCAGAAAAATGGAGATGGATCATTGATGTAGAAACCAGTGCCACCGTTGCTACCACCACCAAGGTTTAGCCCAATGAACCTGATGAACTAGAGGAAGGTGAGCACCTCTTTCATTCATAGATGTGGGTGAAGGGTACACCACTACACTTCATTGTTCATAATAGTAGCCAGAAGAACCTCATCTTTCCAAAGGTTGTCAAGCAGTTGGCTCTTCTGAAATCACCACACCCACAGTCATACACCATCAGATGGCTCTGCCAAGGGAAATATCTTCGCGTCAGCCAACAATGCTTCCTATCCTACGGCATAAAGCCCTTCAAAGATGAGGTTTTGTGTGATGTCGTCCCCCTTGAAGTTTTTGATGTTCATTTGGGACAACCTTATTTATGGAAATTTCATGTTGTATATGAGTCTAGGCCTCGTAGTGTTATTATTTCTTTGGACGATAAATTATATAGGATACCAGAGGCAGTCCCATCTACCACCATTTCCTTGATCTTTTCCAAGCAATGCAGTAAGGTCATCCCTCAGACTGAGAAGTTTATCTTCTTCATGATTCACACTCAGAGTGATTGGAAAGTTGCAGCCACATCCATGGCCTTTGCGACAAGTCTCTCCATGCAGCATGAGAATGTGGATAAGGTCGTGGAAGAATACAAAGACATCTTCTCCTCACCCACAGGGGTACCTCAGCACTTTCAGGTCAAGCACTCAATCGATCTGACCCCCGACACACCGCTACCTAATGTGCCAATCTATTGTCTCTCTTTGTATTAAAATCAAGAAATCAAGCACCAGATCCATGAGTTTCTCGAAAAGGGGAACATTCGCCCAAGCTCATTACCTTGTGGAAGCCTAATCGTTCTTGTGTAGAATAAAGATAGGTCATGGAAACTCTGCATTGATTATCGAGCCCTAAATAAAATCACAGTTAGGAACCAGTACCCAATTCCCCAAATTGGTGATCTCCTTGACCATCTCAAGGGGGCCAAATACTTCAATAAGATTGATCTGAAGTACGGCTACCACCAGGTCCTAATAGATCATATTGATGTATGGAACACTTCCTTCGAGTCCAAAGAAGATATTTTTGAATGGTTGGTCATGCCTTTTGTTTTGACAAAAGCCCCAACAACATTCATGAGGATGATGGGTGATATATTGTGGACTTTCATCAATTCTTTTGCGGTATTGTATTTGGATGACATCCTCATCTTCAACAAGAATTGGGCAAAATGCTTGCATCACATTCAACAAGTTCTTCACATAAAGCGACAACACAAGCTATATGAAAATTTGGAAAAATGCTCCATGGGAATGAACAGGGTCCAATAACTATGCTACATTGTTGATGAACATGGGGTGCATGCCGATCTAGCCAAAATCCAAGTCATTTGTGACTGGCCAGCCCCGACCACACTTACTAATCTCTAGAGCTTCTTGGACCTTACCAATTTCTATCACAGGTTCGCATTGGGATTCTCCCACATTGCATGGGCCCTTATCCATGTGACTAGGGACGGTGGAAAGGAAAAATCCATGTGGGGCTAATCATAATAGAAAGTGTTTGATGATTTGAAGCATCTCTTGTGCTCAGCCCTGGTGCTCTCATTACCCAACCTGCAGCAACCGTTTGAGATTGAGACAAATGATTCAGACTATGTTGTGGGAACATTTCTCACTCAGCATGGACATCCTATGGCCTATCATAGTGAAACACTATCATATAATTTATGTAGGTACCCCACTTACAAAAAATAAATGTACTCCAATGTACAATCTTGCCGCCAGTGGAGGCATTACATTCTCGGGAAGGAGGTAGTCATCCACATTGATCATAAGCCTATGTAGTTCATGTAGACACAAGGAAAATTGCAGAATGACTGCCATTAGAAGTGGCCCACATACTTGCAACAGTTACATCTCAACACCAAGTATAAGACAGGGAGAAATAACCACAACTTTGACTGCCTCAGTGGACCTCTAGTTGTCACACTAACCATGGTGCTACACTCTTGCAAACATGAGACCTCTGGATGGCCCCAACTCTATGAGTGAGAATCTGACTTCAACACTACCTACCAGATGTTTGGCACAAACACATATGTCATTGATTTTCATCTGCAGGATGGGTTGTTGTGCCATCTGGGCCATCTCTATGTTCCATCAAGTGAGCGAGCAAATATGATTTGGGAAGCTAGCTACAGTTGGGTGGCAGGACACTTCAGTGTAGAGAAGACAAAGGCATTGTTACAACAACATTTCTTTTGGTCAGAAATCTGACAGGATGTCAGCAAGTATATGAGGTCTTGCATGGCTTGTGCCATTTCTAAACCAACCAATAAGAAACAAGGCATGTACAACCCTCTACCTACTCCTGACAGGCTCTAGGAATTCATCTCAATGGACTACATTTTGGGCCTTCCTTCAACCAAGTAGGGAAATGACTGTGTTTTCATGGTTGTTGATCGATTTTCCAAGATGGCAATTCTAGTCACCTACAAGAAGAGCATCACAGCAGAGGCCACTACCAATCTCTTCTTCGAACAAGTGTGGGTAAATTTTTGGACACCACAAACCATCATCTACGATCAGGACATTCGGTTCCTCAACACATTCTGGTTGAGCCTCTGGTCATGGTTGGACACCAAGCTCACCAAATCCATGTCCTTCCACCCCCAAATGTATGTTCGAACCAAGGTCGTCAATAGGATGATCATGCATATTTTACACATGTACAATTCCAAGCATTTGTGCACATGGGATGTGAGTCTTCCCTATGTTCAACACAGTTACAACATAGCCATACATATCTCAACTAGACACATCCCCTTTCAGGTGGGGTTGGGATTTCAACCATTGGGTCCCATGGATGTTTCACTACCCCTTGCGTCCACATAGGAAAAAGCGTCCCATGTGAAAACTGAAGTCAACAAAACCACTCAGTTCATTGAATGAATCCAACACATCCGCTAACATGTTCAAGATATTTTTCAGAATTCCAATGCCAAGTACAAGCAGCGCCATGATCACCACTGGGTGCCACAAAAGTTTCAAGTGGGAGATAAAGGTTGGTTGCACTTGCAGAAAAAACGCCTTAAAAGACCCCATCGGAAGCTTCATCCACTCCGTTATGGTCCTTATTATTAATATGTAATGCAATTTCAGAACTTATTCCTAAGTATAATTGCATTGGTTATTCCTAAGTGTAATTGTGAAAGGGTTTGTTGATAAGTCATGTCTTTTTGGTCTTTTAGAGTATAAATAGAGGTTATATCAAGTCATTTTGATCACTCATTGAATATAAGTACAAGAGATTAGTATGCACTTATCTAGGAGGTTATTCTTGGTTCATTTTTGGGTCTCTTTGGTCTTGATTTCATGAAAGAGCATTGTATGACATTGTACATGTTGGAGGAATCTATACTGAGGAAAGTTTGCAGGGTTTTCTCCCCCTTGAGGGTTTCCCTGAGGATATATCATGTTGTTATTCTATTTTTCAGTTATGATCATTTTTCATATTAAATAATATATATATATATATATACACACACACAATATCATCTCTCTTGAAAAGTCAACATGGTATCAAAGAAGGACTGGGATTAACTCCCTCATGGGAGGGCCCGGGAAAATAAGAGAGATAGCTTGCATTTTGTGAGAATACTTATGTTAGATATAATCATTGGGTAACAATGAAATGATTTTCCTTGAATGGATACATGGTCATTTTGTGGAGGAGGTTGTCGATTATGAAGAGCAGGACTAGTCTTGGGCCCGAGAAAATGGTAGATAGCTTTGAGTGGAATAGACCAAAAATAGGCCAATGCCAAATTTGAAGATGATAACAATAATATTTGCATAGGCTTGTCGTAGAGAAATGTTTGAATTCACTGAGCTTGAATTGAGGGCGATTGTGAGCATGCATAGGATAATTCTTACATGATAATATTACATGATAAACTAAATGGGTTATGTACTTTTGAGCAGCTAATTCACAGAGAGTTATCGCATGGATATGAGAACCCTTGGATTTACGAGAAAATTCTAAAGACTTGTTCAAGGAAGCGGGGCATGGATTTTACCTCCAGTTTCTCAATGTGCTTCATGAGAGTTTTCATAGCTATACATCTACTCGAAGGATCCTTGCAGTGATTTAATGAACTCGCCTTGGGTTTCTCGCTATTCATTGTGAAAAAAAATTGTTCATCTTCGTGCTACTTGAAAATATTGTAAACCCTATGAGATGGACTTGATCATGCTTTTCTTCCTATGTAGTGGGGTTTATACTTCATCATGATAGTCTTGTGCACCATCCATGCCCATTGGGAGAGGTGGTGTTCTCATAATGGGAACTTATGACTTTAATGCCAAGTGGAGTAGGGATGGTGTTGAAGAGGTGAAGTAGTATGCCTCCATTCTCTTTGTAATCAGTCTCGGACGCGGAAAGGTTCAATCTGCATGCACTCCTATGAGCTTGGGAGCCAAGGCTGTAACTCATGAGTTTCCCTTCCATATGATTACCCTAGAAATAATAATAAGTGTTGGTGGAAGTATATAAATTGCAACAGATGAGGGATGGTGACTCTTTGTGAGAAAGTTTCTTGATGTTGAATGAGATATGGAAAAATCAACATGTGAAAACAAATGAATATAAAGGTCATAGTGGATTGGAAGTACCCATACTACCAGATCAAAATATGTTGGTTAACATACATATCCTCCATCGGAATCTTTTGAAGCATAGGGACCGATTGCTAATTCTAACGGTAAAATGTATGCCTCATACTACAGTATCGGTGGTTTTTTGTTTGCTTATATGATGTTTTATGCCTTATAGATGATTAGTACAATGGTGTTGGTTTGTTGTGGTGCTATTATGAATATGTTCATAGTGCTTTGGTGTAATGTGTAGAACATAATGATATCATTACCTATAAGTTGAAGAGTTGTTCACTGATGAAGACCAATTTCTTCCTGAGCATGGAAGCTTGGGGAAAGGTGTCATTACTCACTTCTTTCGAGGCAGTCTCTATTCTAATCATGTGTTGTTGTGAAATCCACCACTAGTTATTGTATGGAGTATTCACCTGCAACTGTTTCCTAGTGTGGGGAAAAGGTTAAATCATTGATCATGGTCATCATAAAGAGAAGGCACTTGCACAAAGACCTCGTGGATGGTAGTTGTTGTTGCTTGAGATAAAGAATGGATCTTCTCCTTGTGTGGATCTGTTTGAACCCATTGGTGAGTGGAAAACACTTGAAGGTGTATTAAATACTCTACATGGTGAGTTGGTAAAATATTAAGAATTAAAAAATTGAATGATGATGTGAAAACTAATGGGATCAGATCGATTAGGTGATCACAGGCAGGACAAAATGTTATTTGCAATTTTCAATCCATTTAATTTTGCATGTGACTATGTGCACCATGTGGTGTTGGTAGCGATGAAAATGACAGATGACATCGTTTCAAAATATCCAAGAAATGGAATTACCATGAGGAAGAGAAAGAAGATGGCATTGTTTCAAATCCTCCGACGCAGATGATGACATTGTATATTGATAAAATGTCAGTGGGTTTATGAGCATGAGAATGTTGTGGGAGGAATTTGTATAATGTGAAATGATAATGCCTTTGATGAAAATATGGTGTGAATAAATATGTTAGAGAGGCTTATGATAGAGTCATATACATGAATATATTGTTGTGACTATTTTATACGTGTAATGTAGGCCTGTAGGGTCCATCCCGTCATCTTGTACATTGTGGGCAGCGTTAGCACTGCATCATTTTGGTATCAGTTTGGTATGAAAGCCTAAAATATTTTGAAGGCCAGGGATAAAGAGGATTTTTGCAACTACCAGATTAATACTTTGGGAGTCAAACCGTGTTCATGGTTGGCGTTTTCATCTGCTTGGAGCCAAGTATTTTGCATAGTCAACATCAGTTATGATACAAATTGTTCATATTTGTTAAGTATGTCATGATCACTTGAAACGGTGGTGTATGCTTATGTCAACTGATATTCATGAGAAATGCATATGGAAAAGTGTAAGATTGTAATGATTACCTTGGAAAAAAGACAAGAGAAGAACTATGGTTGCCATGTTTTGAATTACCTACAATTTGTCGTTGGAAGCAATGTCTAGGAAAGAGGGCATTGATTGAATGAAAATCCATTGTATAGCCAATTGGGAATGCAAAGAGAATCCTATAGGATGGAAATAACCATGATTTGGGTGTCTGAGTTTGTGAAGGTGAATTTGGAAATATGCAAGGGGAAACAATGGAAAAGAGGCAATGTTATTGTTGCATAGAGAGGTGTCTGTCAAATTTGTTGTTGCAATTATAGAAGATGTGAGGAACCAGTGATGCACATGGTGTTCTACTATGAATACTCTTTGCATTAATATGTTTATTGGGATATAGTTGTGCATGCCTTCTATTCATGATAGAATCATGGTTCATAGAGGAGGAAACCAATCAGGAGTGTTGGGGTATGGATTTTTCCTCAATCGTAGAGGGAGCAACCAGTGAGGCAGACTGGATAGTAGGGTTTCTTTTCAATGACAGAGGCAATTGGCCTCTAAGTTTGAAAAGAAGGATCTTATTCTAATACGTTATTATTTTGGATTATAAGTATGACAGATGAGATCTTCCTTGGTCAAGTAAAATATGTTGTGGAGATCCTGAAGAGGTTCAGGGTGTTGGACTGTAAATCGATGGCTACACCGATGGAATCAAATATGAAGTTTCTTTATGATACGAATTCAGAGGTTGTGGATGATACATTATACATGCAGATGATTGGATCATTGATGTATTTGATGAATACATGACCAGATATATGTTTTGTTGTGAACACCCTGAGTCAGTACATGGTTGATCCCATAGGTGCTCACCTAATTACAGTAAACCATGTGATGAAGTACCTTAAAGGTACAATGGATTATGGGATCAAGTATGTTGCAGACATTGAGAGTATTCTACTTGGATATTCAGAATCAGATTGGGTCGGTAGTGTTGCAAACCGGAAAAGTACATTGGGATGTTGCTTGACTTTGGGATCCGGTATCATTTCATGGATCAGTAAGAATCAGTCATTTGTAGCACTCAATACAGTTGATGCAGAGTATGTGGCAGCATGTGCAGCAAGTCGTGAAGCAGTGTGACTTTGGAAATTTCTAACTGGATTATTCGATATTGCGATGAAGGTGAATCATATCTTGTACGACAACTAGATTTGTATAAAATTGTCAAAGAACTTGATGTTTTGTGATAGGTCGAATCATACCAAAATCAGGTATCACTATATCAAGGATATGGTGCAGAAGGGAGTAATGAGGCTCCAATATGTGTCTACCGATGAGCAGGTTGTGGATGTKATGAAAAATCCRTTGTCAAGGACGAAGTTCGAGTACTTCAATGACAAGCTCAGCRTAGTCCCTCTTTAGAAGGAGTGATGGATTCAGATGTTATCGTAGTGTATTGGATGTCATGATGACATGTTGTAGCTATTGGAGACCCACCAGCCATGGATGCATTTTGAAGAGACAACGTACAAATGTTATAGTAGGGTACTRGATGTCATGCATAAGATATATGAGTTTTCTGYGGGAAACTAGATAGTCTCATGATGACATGTTGTAGCTATTGCAGAGCTACCCATCGGCCCTRGATGCATGCTATGAAGACACTATGAATTTCATGTGATGAATAGATCCGTGTGTCCGACAGTCAATAGTCATGAGCTCCTGTGGATGGCGACAATGTTAGAGTCTGTGTCGAATAGAATACCTTCCTCATTAAGAGGGAGTGTTAAGATGTTATGTAATTTCAAAATTTATTCCTAAGCGTAATTGTATTGGTTATTCCCAAGTGTAATTGTGAAGGGTTTATTGATAAGTCATGTCTTTTAGGTATTTTAGAGTATAAATAGAGGCTATATCGAGTCATTTTGATCACTCATTGAATATAAGTACAAGAGAGTAGTACACACTTATCTAGGAGGCTATTCATGGTTCGTGTTTGGGTATATTTGGTCTTGATTTCATGAAATAGCATTGTATGACATTGTACATGTTGGAGGGATTTATACTGAGGAAAGTTTGCAAGTTTTTCTCCCCCTTGAGGGTTTCCTTGAGGATATATCTTATTGTTTTGTGGATATTTATCTTTCAGTTGTGATCCTTTTTCATATTAAATAAATGTCATCTCTCTTGAAAATTCAACACTTGTACCATCACCAAGGTTGTGGATGACAATGATTTTGAGCTCAGCATTTCCCTCTTCCTTGGCTTGCACCTAGTGTTTAATGTGGACCTCCTTCGGCCATACTTTCCACCATTATTGGACACCTTAGAGGTAGCGGAACAGTTGACACCGACAGAGATCAACCTTGACTACATGGAATAGGCATGCATCGATAAGATCGTGGACACATTGGTCAAGGGAACTCACCAACATAAGTTTCATCTTTATCATGTTGTCAAAGAAAGGTAACTTCTGCACCAAGGCAAGTGGCTCACTATGGGCCAAATTCAGTAGAAATTTTTGCCTCTAATGAGGGAACTTAGCGTAATGGAGACCATTGCTTCCTAAGGGGGGAGTATTGATCCAAGTGGATATCGGTGGCCACCCACCTATTCCAACTAGCTCACATACATATTTCATCTTGGCAGTTTCATTTTTCATCTTGGCAGTTTTTTCTAGCTTTTTGGGTCCTAAACTTCTAGGGCTATTTTGAGGCCCTAAACCATGTTTTTTGGGCCCACAACACTCACAGTATCAACTGACTTATAGTGTGATGGAATAATGTGTATTCCTTGGATAGACCTTTCCAATGGGCTATTGTGCACCTAAAACAAAGATCGTATGCAAAAGTTACAACTTCGGGAAGTTGATGTACCAAATTACCCCAATGGTGCCCACGTGACTTTTGGTGCTTCATCTCCTAGGGTTAGGTTTTTGGATGTTTAGGGTTTTGGTATTCATATTTGATGTAAAAAGTCCTTTGGAGCCTCACTGTACTCATCTTCTTCTGAATGAGTGTAGCCATCACATCTCTTCTCAGAGATAAGTTGCCACCATTCTAGCAAGTTTATTTCAGTCTCCATTTTACAGTTTCAACATATTTCTTATTTAATAGAAGTCAAGTTTTACTGTATCTATGATATTATTCACTGTGTCTCTATGTTAATATTATAGATCTGTGTTTTCATTTTGTTCCACTCATAAATCTGGATCAATGACATTTGAAGCTCTGAACAATATTGGCACATTAGGAAAAGATCAATCCATCCAAACTCAATTCATTTTGCTCTTAATCCTTGATCGTTGATTGTTGCATAATTTCATTTCCTTTGATTTGATGTATTGTTGTTGTAAATTCTCCAATTCATAGTAGTTGTTGGTCTCTTATGTCTTTTTTAATACTAGTTTTGTGATGTCGTGTTTCATGAATATTGATAAGCATTCCATCTTCTTCCTTGACAATGTTGATATCGATTTTTTTGTCTTCCTTGAAAATTCTCTTGGACACGAGGGTATCGATATGGTTTCACATGTGATGATTTTTCTTCATTATTCACACACATTACATCTATATTCTTTCCAGAGACAACAACATCCTCTATCCTCTTTTCTTGGTCTTTGATTACTCTAGCCTTGGAGATAATACCATTATATTTGACATGTACATTCTCGAAATGGAGTTAAACTTCTTCAAGTGTGTTTTGGTGACCTTCGTGAACCTTGTCTTATTTCTCCTTTTCAACTTGCAATGTGATCCCATTTATCAAATTCTTATGGCATTCCTTAATTCTATATTCAATTTTTTATTTTACCTCATCAATATTTAAGGATTCTTCACTTTTTGCAAATTTCCTCTTCAAGTTTTTTGACAGTATCAACTTCAATTTTTTTCGTAATATCTTCATCCCTATTCTTTGATCCGGACTCTTGTAGTTTCCTTTTCTTAACATCATTAAGAAGTTCTTGATTATGTTGGCATAAACTTTTGAATTTTTCATGTTCTTTTTTCAATTCTTCCTTTGACTCATAATTTCTCAACTTCCATTTGCTATTATTTTCTTTCTTTAAGTTTTTAACCTCCTTAATGAGTGTTTCATTAAGGGATTGCATCTCACATAATTGGTCATCGTTGTTCTTAATCTCTTCTTTTAATTCATCATTATCTTTCTCTAAGTTAGAAAGTTTTTCTTTAACATTATTGAATCCATCTTCAATTTTATGCATCGCTTCCGTTTTTAAGTCATTGATCCCTTCTATTGAGGTCGTTTTATTTGCAATTTCAAATTTTGGAAGCTCTTCCACTAATACAACTTTATTGGTAACAACATTAGGTTTTTCCAAGTTGATTGAGTCAGTTTTAGTGCTCTTATCCATGGTTTGGGCTTTTTGTTGTTCCTTCTTCTCTTTCAATTCTTCATTTCTACAAGTAGAGTTTTACTATGATTTCTCAAACGAGAAATTTCATCGTCTTTGGATGATAGTTTTTTACTGATATTTTAGTATCTCTTTTGTGAGTGTTTTTTATACTATTATTTTGTTATTGTAGCTCTTTTAACTATTGTTGAAATTTGTGAATTTTTATGTCTTGCTTCTCCTGATATTCTCGGTCACACTGAATTGGAACATTTGGTACTTGATTCTTTGCTTGTAAGTCATATTTTTTTTCTCTAATTCTTGTAGTTGTTTTTTGAGGTATTTTGTATTTTATAATGCTCTTCTAATTTAGCTGATAGGATATGCACTTAATTTGCAAGAGATTGGTTTGTTTCACGTAAGTTATTTACTAGAGAATCTTGTTCCTTTCGAAGTTCTTCTAATTCTTCATAACTTTCTTATGGTTATCCCTTGTCACATTGGATTGTATAATTTTGATTCTAATGATAGAAATTATGTGCACGACTCCACTATGAAATATCATAATGTTATCTTATTTTCCTCATAAGAGAATGTCTATAATTTCTTTTTTATATTTATAATGAACATCCCCAATGTTTCCATCCAATTAGAACCTAAAATTATGTCAAAAATATCAAAACCAATAAAATTTACAATATTTAATTTTATACAACTTTAAAATCATCAATCTATAAGTGTAAATCCTAAATTTCAAATTTCTCCTTGCCATAAAATCTCTTCCTTTAGGAATATACTTGAATCTAGAATTAACAATTGATTCGCCAAGTTGACATCAATGTAATTATCTTCTTTATGTGGGAAATTAGCAATGATAATATCATTTCTTTGAATAGTCCCTTTGAGTTTTAATAATCCAAGGGCCACGGCTGAACTTCTTATGTTAGAAAATCTACCTTCCTTCTCTTTATTAAATTTTTTTTTTTTTAATATTTGGCACAACTTCAATTGATACCTCCTTATAGGTCTCAAATAATACCTGCAATTTGAAATACAAATTTAACTTAGTACACTTTATAATTATTTATATATTATTTTTCACCAAAATTAAGTTGGATTTAAAATATTGGTTGACCTTATCTTTTAGCCTTTACACTAGGGGTCTTTCTTCACTTGGACTTCTTTTTTTATCTTGATTGAACTAAGGGATTAATTTTATAACCATTTAATTGAACCTTGGAATACATTTTTGATAATAATGTTTGACCTTCTTAAGAATATATCTTAAGAACATAAATATTTTCACCCTTTATTTACTTTAACAAGAAATCTCTCATAATTTTATTAACACGCACTAGGAAATATTTATATTAAAAAAGGGGGTTGAAGTTGTGGCTTACAAAAAGTATTACAAAATCAAACTATATGTCAGAGAGATGTAGTTTTATATGCCAAAAATAGATCATGTTCAACCATAAGAAAAATGAGAACCTATGACGTGCTAATAACATAAATGAACTTCCTAAATCTTAAAGATGCAGACTAACATCTAGAATCTTATTATCCTTATCAAGATTATTTTTGAAAACAGTAGGAAAATGTGTATGCCTCTGTTGAGATTTGACCTGGTTGGTTGGTGCTAATTGTAGTTGTGTCCATGGTGGTTCAAAAGAAGAAACATAAGTAGGTTATGCTTGGGACCTTGTTGGGATTGAGCCTTGCTGACGATGCAGTTCCTTTATTGTTTCCTCTAAATCATCCAATTAGGTCCTCTATCAGAGTAGCATTCCCATTACAATGTCAATTTTGTGATTTAGACTATGTTCCATTTTTCCTCGGGCTTCAAAATGAGAATAGAAGGTCGAGGTGAGGTCATTGAGGACTCATTTGCATTGCTAGAGAGCAAGGTGACTATCGATAAGCTCCCAAAAAGTCATTCTCTACCACCCCAATTTAAAAGGATTAATCACAGAATCTAGTTTAGATAGGAACCCAAACAACTTACCAACATACCAAATTCAAAAACATGAGTCCTATGACTATTCGCAAACAAGGGCACCTTTATCAAAATTGAAATTTCAAACCTAATCCAAAACACTAGAACTGTAATTGATGGAAACCAATTGTAGAGACCATGGGACTAGAGAGATTCCCAAATTTATCACAAAAAGCCCGGATTTGACAGTGATGTTGCCAACCAAGTGGACCAAATTTCTACTAAACCAAGATTATTCGCATTAAGGCTAGAGAATTTTCCCAATAGGTGTAACACCCCTTTCCTAAACCCTTATTATATGTAATTAATCATATTTAATGATTTTCATGCCATGGCATGTGAACAATGTAAATGTATTATTATTTTAATTAATATTTCCAACAACTGACTGTGGGGATGGAGCCTTGAAGTACTAGCCATGATACCACTAGAGGAAAGAGTCGGGAAACTTAGAGAGGGGTTCATCATGATAAATATGAACCAAACCTCCTTTCTAATAATATTTGATATTCATATTATTTCCCTCAACCCAGATTTCAAGGAAAATTAGTTAATGAGGAAGGATGGTAGTTGTCCAACTACCCCAAATAAATCCAAGGATGGGAGATCAGGTTAGGATAGCTGAAATTTTAAACTATAGGTACAATGATGTACCAATTTTGTAGATTGGATTGACCCAAGTTCCTTCTGACATAAGGAAGGAGATAGGTCAAGAACCTTCCTAAGGGTTTACGTGCAGGGGATGCATGAATGAAAAAAAGGAGAGGATAGAGGGATGCATGCGGGAGGGGAGAAAATAAAAGAAGAGAGAAGAAGAGCTTTGAATCTTGGGTCAGAGAGCCCAAAAACCCAACCTGAGATGAGAAGGTTGTGAACTTGATACTGTGAAGGTATGTGACAAACCTTGGGGAGGCCTAAGCTGGGTGGGTGTGAGAACATCCTTACCATAGGGGTGTGAGGGAAAGTGTCATTCACAAGTTATTGAGAACCAGAGAGAAGGATTCACTGGTGGTATCATGGCTTGGCACTAGGGTGGCCTACTACCAAAGTCACTGAGCATGCATAGCCTACGATTGGGTGGAAAGGCAAACCCTGACAGTCAGTTGGCTAGCTATAACCTGTAACAGATAAGTATCTCACTATGTGTAACTTGATGGATAACAAATATTTTATACCTATGATTATATTGTAAATGTACAAGCCTGATTAATGGGTCTCCTATAAGAGGGAACTAGATTTAAAGGTCAATAAACGAATGACAATGAGTTACTGAAATATCCGTAGAATGGAGTAATGGGTTAATAATTAAGCCTATGTGTAGAAAGATCAAGAAAGGAAGACAAAATCTAGCATTGTTTCCCTCTCCTTGATGTCGATGGTCTGTGGAATATTAAATCTTGTTTGGATGCCTAGAAGCAGTCTTATCCCTCATTGGCAATGACGTAAAAGAACCTGAAGGAAACTGAATGGCATTTCTAAGAGAGTAATGAAACACTTTAATCCTCTTTCAAAAGAATGGGTGGGTTACCCAACAAGATCCCTATATTAACTGGAGAAACTTAATAGTCATTGATTCCTGAGTTGGAATCGATATCAACCATCCAACGATAGGTTATCTCTCTTTGAAATGACCCTGTAAAACAATGAGAAATAGTAGTCATAAATCTAGTGAAGAGGGTCGATCTTGACCATCCAAATATGGACTAGTACCCATCGTCAAATCTCAGTGTCGAGGAAATCTCAACCATCGAGTTTCGTAACCAAGCTCAAGAGGGATTTCCTCATCTTGAGGTACCAAATCATCAGACCCTGGAAGAACTCTAAGTCCATGCCCCATGGAAATCTCGATAGGTTGATGTCCAGGGAATAGGGTTATATCCCCTGGTTCCATGCCTTGTTACATAAGTTTGAGGCAGAGAGGGAGAGCAACGTCATATTAATGTATCATTCCAGCCTTACGGCCACGGTGTCACGGGTTGATACCTGTCCATGTATGGTTGCAGGCAAGCAGAGAGTGGACACCCATTAGACTTAAGCTTTTGGATCTGGGAAGAAACATACCTGAGTCATCATATCACATGGTGTAATGATCTCCACCGTAGATCTGGGAAGGGAAGATTCTAACTGGGTAGTGTAGAATCGATTGTCGATCATATTCGCAAATTGAATCTCGACCGTAGATCTCACAAGATCGTAACCCTGTGATAAGTGTGATTAACAATATCGTAATTATGGGATTAGTTTAACTAATCCCCTCGTAATCCCCATCACCGAAATATCTCCACACTTACATCACAATTAAGGTTCGATACTCGATGCCCTATGGAAACGTGGCATGCAACAAGTGGTCCACCTGCCGTGACAATGAAAGGCCATGTGTAACCCTAAAGTGGTGCCAAATGTCGTACATTTTTGGCAGGATCAAACAAGGACCCATGGGGGAAATGAGTGCCACATGTCCACAATGTTAACTAATCCTAGACTAAGCATAGAGTGAGGAAGTGAATAATTTGGTTGCTCGGGGACCCAATGTTCTGGTGCCTCGTAGCCATGTGTCGTAATGTGAATTAATGAAGGTGGCAGCCTATGATAGGGCCATGTGTTCTAAGTTCCAAAACATACCAAATCTCGTGATTTGGGTATGTCAAAGGATAGGTAAGGTCGATGGTTAGTGACTTGATATGACGTTATCATACGTCACATGACCTATGCATGATGGAAAAGTGTTATCATCTAACAGGGCGAGATGGATGCACTTTGATAATATGTACCCTACGTTAGTTCACATGGGAAGGCCACATGTCACGCGGAGGATATGCCACGTGTCACATTAATTTGGCATATTTGGATGAGGATTCGTAAGGTATATGAGTGTCATGTGTCAAGTGGTATGGGTGCCACGTGTCATGACAAGTGTCATGCCATGTGTCACGAAAATTCATCTTGTTTCATGATGTGTCTGTAGAGGATTCGCAGAGGTTTCAAGCATGGGTCTAGTTTAAGATGAGCATCCATAGGATGGCATCGTTAAGTCATGACCGGTGGATCTAAGGGGGCGTCAAAAAGACCCCGGAAAACTATAGAGTTTTGATGTGTAGAGAAGTTGGAGGGCCCAGTATCCCAGTGATTGGTAGTTATTTGTCGCACCATGGGTAAATACTAGTGGCAGTGTGAGTTAGAGCCATGTGTATGAGGTGCTAACTCATATCGGATTGAAGTACGATTAAGAGCCATGAGTATGACAGCTCAGCGTGATGTGGGGTGAAGTCAATCAACCAAGGCATAATGGAAAACTGGTGCCATATGATGGGACATTGTACCCTAGGCGCCAACTCATGTCAGACCTGGCCTTTCAAGGGTTATGTAATATGGGAAGGGCCATGATTCTAGGACCCGATAAGTTGAGTGTCAGGTGGATGAAGTGACAAGTGCCACAAAAAATCCCATATCTGTTTCCACATCCTCGCAAGGGTGACATTTCATGACATGGTGGTGCCATGTCATATGGATATGGATGATGTGGAGCCATGTGGCATTATAATGGAAAAAGACCTAAGAACTTTAAGGAGCCATAACTTTTTTTCCAAGGCTCGGATTTGGAAAAAATTATAGTCATTGGAAATATCTCGATAAGCAGAAGACGATGGCGACCTTTAGAAGGGGTTCTGAGGTAGTTGAGGAAAAGAGAAAATTTTATACCCCATCCCCCAAAATAGTACTTAGGGGGTTGGGTGTGTTACAAAGTGGTACCAGAGCGAGGTTCAAACACTAGGCCTGAATTGGCTAGAGATCAGTCATAGGACTGGTATACCAAGGTTAAGGTGAGCCTATTGAAAAGTGGTTCTACCTTTAAAGGATTGTTATTATCTGCATTAACTCCTTGAGGAGAAAGACTTCTGAGTTTAAAAATTTTCTATTGTTTTATAATTTCTACAATAGAAATATTAACATGATAACTACAATGAAAGGATTAAATTGTTGATCTGTTGGATTGATGACTATTCCTACAAAAGTGGGAATGTGTTGAGAATCAATTAGGGTAAGACTTGAAGGCCAATGGCCAAAAAGTGCAGAATATTGTTAAGGGCTGCTTAAGTTCAAAGAATGAATAAACTAGTGATAATATTGTTAAAGACTGCTCAAGTTCAAAGAATGAATAAACTAGTGATTACAACGTTGCCTCTAAGCATGGAAAGTTGGAGCCTCTTGCAATTATGATGATTTTTTATATAAGGGCTAAGACCCTTATGGAAAATCCCTTGTGGTTGAAGAAATTCGGTATGGGTTGATAAAATCCTTAGCAGTAATAATTATTTCTTTGATAAAAGGCTAAACCATGTATATATGTATAACTCATCATGATCAAAGGACTGGTGGTAAATTTGTAAGGTCGGTTTACTTGACCTATAATGCTTTAAACTTGCAGTAGGAATAATTTATTTAAGCATAATAAATAAGAGTCCTTTGGGACTATTGTTAATCCTCAAAAAGAGGGAAAGTGATATGAACATATGAGTCAGTTTATGAGCTCATGGCTATACAAAAATGTGTACATGCCTATTAACATGAGTACTTGTTTATACATGGAAATGCAAGATGTGGATATGTTGTAATGCATATGGTAATGAGTAAGCATGTATGTAACATGCAGATAGACATGTTATAACCTATGGTGGGTTATACGGCATGGTCTATTGATGCACCTTTTAGATGAGGATAAACTGATGTCAGCAAAAAAATTACCAACATGAATGAAATCTTGATAATTTTGTTGCATATTACCTTAGGAAGATACGATTGTAATGATAAATCAAATAATATAAAGACTAACAAAGGTAGTGTTGAAGAATTACTATATAACCAATGGGTCGTATTGACATTCAGAGGTGGATGAAAACCATACAAGAATGGTTGGGTGTGCTCATATAGTAGTGAAAGGGAATCCAGGAAAAGGGTTTCCTTGATAAAGGTATGTTGACCAAGAATGGTTGAAACACGAAAGAAAGATGGAATCGGGCATTTTGTTGCTTTGGGTAATGTTGTAATTACCTACTTATATTTTTTGAATTATGGATTGCTCTTGTAACAAAAGGACAAGAGTGTTTTTTTTGTTGGTTGTTTCCATGAAGAGAAGGCAACATAATCATGAATATGTCTATGAGACTTGTCAGGTGATTGGTCGTAAGCTCTCAATAGAGAAGGTTGATATTAAAGATCAAATAAATGAATAGGAATAATATAAGAATGTGCAAGTGATACACATGTATAATGCATAAGTGTATGTATACTAAAGGACATAATATGACTTCCTAAGTAAGAGGGTAGTAAGGAAAGGAGAGTACTTCCCTGGACTGAATAATTCCATGGATGCATGGTTGACCCTATGATGAAGGTTCTAAGTATTTTTGTTAAAATAATAACTTGAGGAAGTATGAAATTCCTCATAAAAAGATAAGWTGAAATGTTAAGAGAGCAAAGAGMAAGAGTGACCTTTTTGTTGGTTGTTATATTGTACATAGGGYAGCATAATTATGATTTTATTGATGATATTGGTTGTGTAAGTGACTTTAATGTCTCATCAAAACTAGATAGTGTTAAATACATATGAATGAATGAGGTAAAAATGTGMAAGTTATGCATCTACATATATGTAAATATACACATACATGCTTAAAGGTATGATATGAATGCYTGAGTAAGTGGTATGTGAGGCAAGATTTGTACTYTCCATATTTAAGTAATTCCATGCATGCATGGCTGACCCTATGTTGGAAGGGTMTGATTTGTCTCATTTTGAATAATAACATGAGGAAGGTGTGTTCCATATCCTCAGGAAAAGCTAATGTAAATTTTTGAAAGAATAAATGGGAAAGGATGCTCTATTGTTATGATAGAAGGAAAAATGATTACGCCTTTGAAAACTGCATGTAGATAATTGTAAACAAATCATGAATGAAGCAATTTAAATCGACATGCAATATGGAAACTATGAAGTGTGCCAGTGGTGGACACACATAACATGTTAATGCATGTGACTAAGCGCATGGAAGCACAGCTTGAAAGCAAGCTGATAACATAAGTGTTATCACTGAAATTTCATCCGCAAATGGTTAGAGGAATCCAGCATCTCCAAACACCTATTAGTTCATTCATGGCCCAAAAAATACATTTCCAAAGGGCACAAACTATACAACTGGTTATAAAATCAATGTGCGCTCAGAATATAAAATAAAGTGTGTGCACGTGCGTCAGTTGAAAATGTCAGAAAAGCGCATATGCGCCCGATGCGCGATTGTGTACGCAAAAAGTCATGCACACCTAAGAACGACGCATTTATGATTCTAGTTGACCTTCAAACCTCTTCTGGTTCATCTCCCAAGTCAATTTGACCCTCAAATATGAACTGAATCTGAGTGGGGGGCTGGTCAAAGACCTAAGGGTGCCCTAGAGGCCCCCTTGTTCACACTAAAGACCAGTTGGATAATGCCTCAAAGATTTGCTATAAAAAGAGGCCATGGGTGCACTATATTTTGAAGAATATATTTGTATTTTTATGTTGCCTTTATTCTCCTACAAGGAACCTCTTTCCTTCTTGGAGCGTACTAACATCAGTTCATTGAACTATTCTCCTCACCTCTTGAGGGAATGAGCTTTGGATTTCTTCACCATTTCCTTTTTAGTTTTCTATTTGTAAGAATATCTCTCACATAGGGGATTCAAGAGCCCTCCCTTGGAGGAAGAGGGGACCCATAAGTCTCCCTTTCTCTTTGGTGTTTGCACACTAATACAATCTATCCTTTGGTGGCATTAATATTGGTCAATTTTTTGGTTGATTTTGGTTTTAACTTCCTTATGTACTTTAGTTTTGTTTCTTTAGTTGTTATTAGCTTAGTTGTTTATTTATTTCTTATGCTTGATGTGTCTAAATCTTGCATTAACTTATGTCCTATTCAGCTGACCCAACTGGAATTGTAGGTGTCCCTCTTTTCCTCATCCAAGTGGCGAAAATGATACAATAGATTGGTGACCGTACTGGGGAAGGTATCAATTTCCTCCCTGTTTGGGTTGTTTGAACACTTCTTTCTGGCTTATTTACCTTGTAGGGATCATAATCGTCCCAATCCTACCTGTAAAAAGCCAAATTCGAAGCTAGAATAAGAGAATTTCATTCAAAACTTTCTTCCCAGTCGCGTAACAGAACATGCATGGGTTTTTCAACCCACAGTCACGTCTTTTGAGCACATGCATCAACAGCGCTGTGTTTTCCCGCACATTCTGTGCACATGTGCCAACGAGTCATTATTTCTTGGTGCATTGGCGCCACATGCACCTCTGTCGTCTCTGTGACCCACGCATCTGTCTAGAAATCCAACATTGTAAGAGTTTTTTGTGATATTTGGAAGTCCCCTAGCCTTCTAAATATTGATTCTATGCAATCTGTAATATGCACCACACTTAGATTCCCTCTCCACATGGACTATTAGTCAAAACATAGGCACTTAGGGGGTTAATAACCATATTTCTCATCTTTTCCTTTCATTTTTCCACATGGATGGCTTATTTTGATTGTAAAAGTTAAGTTGGAAGCATTCACTAGCACATATATAAACACTTGCATTGGGACCAAAAATCAAAATTCAATCATTGAGTATGCTCTTCTCTCGCACCATAGAGCGATCTTGAGAATCAGAAAAATGATTCAGGGAAGATTTCATCTCCCTTAGAGACAAAATCTTTAGGAGAGGGAAAATCCCCCCTAAGGCCCCCTCTTAGTTTCTTTTCAAAACATATTAAAATTGTAAGGGCCCATGCATGCCCACATGTTGCAAAGTTAGATAGTTTTTGAAGCTACTTTCTTAGTTTACATCACTAGGGGAGTTTAAAGATTATTGTAATGGGCCCATACATGCCCACATGCTTGCAATCTAGTAAAGTATTTTGAAGCTTTATTAGATTAAATCACATTAAGGAGTTTAAAGGATTGGTAAGGACCCACATGTCCACATGTTGGTTCTTTAGGGACTTTAAAATTTCGCAAGGTTGTACCAATGGCATCTAGTAAGATAGGTAATCAAGACTTGTAAAGGACCACATGAAGTGCACATGTTGCAAGCTGACAACTAACTTATTAAAAATTTAGCACATTTTATCACTTGCTCACACACAAAGTCACTACTCACTCACATAGTTTCATCTCGAATTGTGGAGGTTGAAGTAAGTTTCCTCCAAAGGGATTCTGAAATGCCCCGCTTTTTCTTGAAGAAATTATCCACTCCCTCTTCATTCAAACGAGATTGGTTCACACACCCAATCTCTCAAGCAACCACATCTAAATTTTTTCTAAAAACTCGCTAAGTTTTCCTCCATGGGAGGTGCCAAAAGAATTTTTTTAGTCTAGGTAGGATCTTGGGAATAGGCATCCAAATAAATCCCCGTTATCTGGTTCTCACATCTTCAAACATTAGAAGTTGACAAATAGGGAACTTTAAAATCCTCCAAGTCAAGTGTTCCTAACACCATAAGGTAGGGAGATACCTGTGAAGGGTCGAAGGCTGAGGTCCAGTTGTTTTGTGCGTCCCCCCTTGAGGAACCCACCTCTTAGATGGGATCAATCCTGTGACCCATTTCTGAGGCCTAAAATCTAAATGTCGCACTTTGACCAAGGTAGCTAGTGACCAAATTCTAGGACATCTACCCAGGTGGAAATTGTGGGCTGCAATTGCACCTTCATCAGATTTTGTGTGGCTATTGGTAAATATCGCTAGATTTTTTAGGATATGCACCCTCTACCCCTCATTATAATTGATTGTTTCATCCTTCACTAGTTCCTCTTTTGGTGGCTCAGACCCCACTGTTGAGTGATATTGGAAGGTCCAGTGCTATTTGAGAGGAAGGACGTTACATATTTTTAGGACACAAGAATTTGTTTTCTTTATTCTCCCACGCAGAAAAAATCCACCTACCCACATGTATGCTTCTTTTCAATTGATTTATGTATGATTCTCTTATTATTACATACGATTGTGAGATATATTGTGAAGGTCCAAGTTGTACAAAGTCTCTTGTTCATTTATTTCTCTCATCACCAATTGCACACATCGACTTTTCTAGTCATACATCATCGGGGAGCCACAGAATCCCCATCGTTCCAGATGCTTGCAGAACCTCCCTCCTCTTCTAGGAGGAGTTCCTAGTCTCACCAACTCATCGGCCCAACCCTCTCACACCCCTGTGAGTGCTACTATATTGGGATCAGATTTGCTTGGTTCAACTTTACTTGGGTCCACTTCCCAAAGTCAACCATCCACTATCTCTCCTTTACAAGGAAGCGGGGGATGAACTTCTTCCCAAGGGGGAAGTACAACCCCACCTAACCCCCCTCATGGGTCAGGTACACAAACCACTCACACCATGGCTAGAACCAATCCTCCACTACCACTCCAGATGCCATATTTGGCCTCCCTCAACATACTGGATCTGAGCAATCTCACAAACGATCCTATATTGCACAACCCCACATGGCCTGCAATGCCTACCAAACTACCTTCGAACATTCCCAAGTTTGAAGGAAATGGGGGAGAATATCCTTCCAACCATGTCATGACCTTCCACCTATGGTTCTCTTCAAACAGCATCATGGATGACTCATTCTGATTAAGTTTATTTCAATGCACACTCACAGACCCATCATCCAAGTGGTATGTACACGAAAAATCAAGGTCCCATGTGACTTTTGAATCATTGGACAAAACATTTTTTACCTTATTTCAACCACCAATTCGCCATGACAATGGTCTAGAACTGCTCTCTACTCTCTGAGTTTAAACAAACCTCAGTCACATATATCGTTGACCACATTCACGAATGGCGTCAGCGATGTGGTTTATGCAAAGAAGAAACCACCAAACAACAATGCCTCTATTGGTTTCTCATATCACTCGTCCCTCTCCTTGCCAAATATGGGGCCTCTACCTTCCCCCAAAGTGAAGAGGAATCCATCAGCAAGGCTCAACAGTATGGCCTCATTTTTTCACAGTCAGGATACTTATATACAGTACTACCTGACACCCCGAGACTCATACCATTTGGGCAGGAAAAACCTAGGATGTCTCACTCAGTAAATGGATTGATTGGTACCACAACACACCACAATCCATGCATACAACCACCACCTATGTACGGTACACCCCAACATCCACCGATATATGGATGACCCCCTTATTACCCTCCTCCCCCTTATCATCCGCTATACTCTACTATACCCCCTCCACCCATGAGTCGACCCGTGTCGGCACCCATGATGCGCCCTGCAATTCAACAAAGTTCTGGTACACCCTCTACCTCAGCTTACACCCTGATCACTAGTGAAAGGAATACGGCTTCTTATGTACCCTATGGATCATTTCCACAAAATAATCTGTATTTTCCATTTCCTGGTCCTCCACAGCCCATTGCTCCTCTACAAGGACAACCACATGATGGGGTTAACTTTGTTTGTCCCTCTCCCATTCATTAATTTCAAAATTTTGAACAAATGAATACGTCAAATCTGACCCATCAATCGAATAATGCCAAAAATAAAGAAAAAAAATGAAACAATAATAACCCAGGACCAGGGGGAAATAACCCCCAACAAAACCAACCTATTGGGAGCATCCAGAATCATGGGAACCAGAACCCCCAAGGGGGCAATAACAACAAATTCCAAGCGAGGAACAACAACAACCTTTGGACGAACTTCCTTTGTGCCCTTTGCAGTGAGAATGTTCATTATACTCACCATTTCCCCCAAATCACTGACTTCAAACAGATGAAAGATTCCATGAATGCACCACATCCTCCATCACCACCTACCCCTCACCAGGCCCCACAACAGTATTTGCAACAACCACCCCCGGCGGTGTTGCAAAACCCTATTCCACATCAAGGTGTGATGAATACTCAACAATAAGTACACCCTGCCCCACCACAGATGGGACAGTATCAAAACCCTAAGAATCATGTGGATCGCACTATCCTCCTCACTAGCGAAGAAGAGATCCTTCTACAAACACACAATCGTCAATATAGCGCACCCCCTAAATCTAATCCCACCACTTCGACAGCAATTCCAATTACACCCGTACCACCTTTGATGATTCCACACCCTAACAATGAACCACCCCTTCGTATTCCTCGCACCCCATTATGATAGAATGTCAACAACCCTCAGGCTAGGGCAGCACACAATCACAGTCTGGTCCATGACTTAGCACAATCTCCTGCAACCATGTCAGTCTTGGAAGTCCTCCAAACCTATCCCACTCAACGAAAATCATTGTTTTCCACCTTGGGGGTAGTCAACCCTGCTAATACTGGACTCATCACTTTTTATCTAGATTGTGGGGAATCCAGTCTCCCCTCTTTGGTAGCTTTCCAGATACCAATCAAAATTTGGAACATCACAGTTCATTGGTGCATCATTGATGAAGGTGCATCCACATGCATCATGTCCAAAACGGTAAGGCAGAAACTTGGCTCCCCCAAGATAATACCATCCGCCATCACTTTGAGAGCTTATGATGGAAGACCATCCTCTCCTGAAGGGCTCTTTCAAAATTTCCCCGTTGAACTCGGGGGAAAAACCATTCTTATTGACATTGAGGTTATCGACGCCCTGCTCGATTACAATATCTTGTTTAGACATAGTTACATGTACGCTATGAAGGATGTGGCCTCTTCTATGTTTTGAATGATGATGTTCCCCCACAACGGGAAGATCATCACCATCAACCAAGTTTCACATTACAAGCCCAACCCTTCCTCCAACATCGATAACATCCTACCTCTTGTCAACACTAATCTCGAAGCATACCCACTCATCAAGATGGGCCCCGGAATTTTCAAGGACCCATCCTTACTAGGGACATACCATGGAGCACCACCGCACATACATCCCTCAACATAAGTGTGTGTCATATCTTCTGATGGCATGGAAACTGGAGATACCATTCCTACCACTGAGGCTTCTTCACTCCCTGATGTCCCACTATTCGCAGAAACCCTACCTCGGGAACCCCCTGAGAACCCTTCAACACCACTTGTTCCTGATTTCACTCTCCCCCAAGGTCACATCCTGGTTTGGGAGACAGTCCCCCAATCCATTACGCAAATCCCCTTCTTCTACCCCTCATCAGGCGTATAAGCTTTCTAGGTAGCCACAATGCTTACCCTTCCTAACATGGTGCTTGTTATTCTCGTTTGGTATCTACACCCACCTAAGATGGTTCCTCAACCATCCCTCACTCCCCAAACTGAGGGAATCCCAATACATATCCTAGTCCTAACTCTGACAGCACCACCCTCCCCCCACTAGCCAACACCACCGCCACAGCTAGGGGCATATGGAAGAAGAAATAGCCCACTGCTCCACTTCCTCCCCGAGTTCAACCTCCTTGTGCATTATGAGAGAAAGAAGGACACCCCACCAATAAATGTCCCTCTCTCCCTAAGCTACGTTATTTAATCCAACTCCCTCAAGCAACCACACCACTCATCACTTCATCCAACACACCTAGTACTACCACCGCGTCCCCTACTACAGGCAGTAAAGGACTACAAACCAAATTGACATGTGCCATCTGTTCGGAGTATGGCCATTACACCCACCATTTCCCTATGCTTCCTTAGTTTCGAAAGACGTTAATGGAAGTATGCCAAATCTTTCAGCAAGAACCCCTCCATCCGCATCATCAAGCACTCAAGTCACTGACATCCATTATGTCACAACCTCAGTCAATGAATAGATGAGATGCCCTTTCTCTCTTTGTGAATCACTTTATCATTTCACATACCAGTGTCCTACGATCATTGAATATAGACGCCACCAAATGGCCCTTATTCAAAATCCTCCAAACCCCTCACTTCCTGCGATACAAGTGATTCCCCCTACTCCCTCTCCAGATATTGTTCATATTCTCTCTCCTAAGCCTGAGGCACTTCCCACTCCTCCATGGTTCATAGACAGCCTATATAAGGATTTTCCCCCAAATCCCCCCAATTCTATGGTTCATTTCCCCATAGAAATCTTACGACTGACCACAATTTTTAACCCACAATATCTCAATATTTGGTTCATGTCAGGTGAACCATCGCAACTTCCTTGCATCACACCCTCTACATCTTCACCACTAGAATACCATCACACGGTGAAAGTCACCAATGTTACTCCCCTGGATCCCCTATATTCTCGTCAGTTCCACTGCGACGAAGGCATCCTCAAGGAATTAAGTACCCCTGATTGCCCATGGAATATGCTCCATCACAGAGTGCTCTTTCTCTCACAGGAATCCTTTGAGTCTCCTAGCCAAGACTCCATATATGCAATCGAAACCAAATATTTTATCCCATTTGGGCATATAGACTGGTTCAACAGCCCTATCCCTGCCCTCGATGCTTTTGAAGAAGGAAACATGGCCAACATTTCCCCCACTGTCAAAATTGATATTTCCACCAAACCTAGAATCATAGAAGAAATCACCATTGGCGTCGCATGCTCCCCTGAAGAACTTTCATCTTACAAAGCTCTCTTCCAGAAATACCAGGACATTTTCTCCTGGTCATACACAGAGATGCCTGGCCTTGATCCTTCTATTGTTGAACATTGTATAGACACATGGCCTGATATTACACTTATACGACAAAAGAAACGCCCACTACACCAATCCAAAGCAACGGCCATCAAAGCCAAAATTGACAAATTACGCATTGCAGGGTTCATATACCCCATCGCATATACGTCACGGGTCTCCAACCCCATCTTTGTCAATAAAAAACAGGGCACTATTCACGTATGCACTGACTTTCATGATCTCAATCACGCCTGTCCCAAAGACAACTTCCCAACACCTTTCATCGACCAAATTATTAATGATTGTTCCATCCACGAGGCCTTGTCCTTCATGGACAAGTTCTCTAGCTATAATCAAATTCATATTCATCCAGAAGAACAGTATAAAACCACATTCAATACCCCTTGGGGTACTTTTGCCTATCATGTCATGCCTTTTGGACTCAAGAACGCAAGTGTTATCGGGTAAATCGATGAATGCGGACATAGACTAATCCCCATATATCCACCTAGATCTAGAACTAAACATGATGGGACATGGCACTTTCCCTGGGCTCTAATCATCAAAATTGCTACCGAACAAAAGACTATAGACATACCTTTAAATGGAACTTCCTTATGTCTTTGTTGTTCCTATTTCGCTCCGGTGCTCTTGTGATACTGATTCTGCAGTGAGACACAAACCAACCAAAGTGAATGTGGAGAGATTATATTCAATGACAAACTATGCATATGATCAAGGAATTATGTAATAAAATAAAGATAATTCTATGGGAAAGAAGCACGCCATTGTATTATATTAATAATAGGAAGAGAGATTACAATCGGATGCCTTGATGTTGTAAGGTTCCTTCCAACAGTTCCTTGCTTCCCACACACTTCTTTCTCCAAGGATTTTGAGACCATGGATCTGATAGTTGCTCACAATCTATCTTGACAAAGCAAATCTCAAAGCCAATCTAACCAAGCTAACAAGCTCAAGAACTTTCGAACCCAATCAAGCTAACTTTTTCCATGAGAGATCCTCTCCTTTTATAAGGTGAGGAGGTTAGGATGATCCCACTAAATCATGAAAGCGAGTAAGATCCAAACCGTTCAGAGGCCACCTCACCATAGAATCTTCTCCTTCTAGAAGCATTGAGAAGATGCTCGTTTTTCCCACGTACAAAGGCCGCCGCGACCTGGCTATAGTGCAGCCTGTGGAAATTCCTCACCCTAGCTATAGTGCAGCCTGCATAAATCAGGATTTATGCACCCTAGCTATGGTGCAACCCACGAAAATCCTCCAAAGCAAGGTTTTTAGAGAGGAAAACACAACTTCTTCTCTCAACGAAAGTTCTTCTCCCTTCTTTCTTCAGGAATTCAAGCCACTGACCTCTCTGAAGGAAACAAATAGGTTTACATCATTAACGATCATGAGGGTGACAAAAATAATGTGTAACAGAGAGCTCCCCAAAGTATGAAGTTAGAACAGATTGATAGCTGAAATAATTTGTCGAGTGTGTGTAGGGAACAAGGAACACGTCGGTCGGAAACCTGTCAACAAACAAGGAAACACAGTACAATAATATATCATCACTGAGGTAGGCATTCCCATACTCATAATACAAATGACTCAAAGCATAAATGCCGACATGAGAAGATCCATGTCAAGTAAGACAGGGCATTGCCACCAAACATACATTGTGGATCCATGCCATTATGACTCAAATCTGAACATAGCCACCAAAAATACATTGTGGATCTATGTGTTAAAGACTCAAATTTGAACATAGCCATGAGACATACAATGTGGATCTATGCAACA
>SNQJ01S0075731.1:9230-30932 GCA_010110895.2 Picea sitchensis
GTAGTGAATTGTTCTGCGAGAACAGATCTGGATACGCTCACCAAACACTTTTACCAGGCAATTGGTTTTGGCTTGTGTTATTTTGTGCCTGAAAGAGACCAAGACTCCCATCCTTATCAAGAATTTCTACACTACCTGAGTTCGAAAAACCGCGCTTGTGTTGCAAAATTTAGCGATGGCACAACGATATTTTTGGTGCCTCCCTCTGACTTTTCAGAACATGTTCTCAAGGCGCCTCACAGAAGTCATATTTTTGGTGTTGTGCTCAAGTTTCTGCAACAACCATGCAATGCTATGCAGCAGAGTACAGTGCTGTCACATAATCCTCTTCTGCTTCATGATAAAACACAACAGTTTTCTGTCTCCACGCAAATGCCCATAAAAGAGGATCCAACTCAATGTGCAACTATTAACTCATCAGTTGCGTCGCAGCAGAAATCTGAACCAGTTCAAGGAGGACTTGGATCCCTGCAGACATTGGTGAATCATGTAAAATTAGGATCCAATGAAATAAACCCTAAACTAGAAAGTCAAGTACAGCAGCTTCAAGGGTTTAGAACTGGAACTGAAATCCTTCAACATGGCCATGAGAGCTTGAAAAGCGAGGCGGATAAGAGCAGGAGCTATCAGGAATCATTACGATTAGCTGCCAATCTTTTAAAACAACTTCAACAGAAACAGCAACAAGCAAATATAGGAAATACTCAGCATCCGCAATAACTATTCCATAATTGATTTACTCAACATATAAATTGCTCCGTTTTTCGTTACACTTCGGAGAGATACCTGATAAGATGCTTGGGAAGGAAGTATGATGTTTGAGGAGGCAAGGATGGAAGCTTCATACCCACAATTCAAAACTACAAGCAATTTGATTTCAGATTGTGAAAGTTTCTTATTTGTAGAAACTATTTATAATTTTTATAAGTTTCTTATTTGCCTTGAAAAAGAATACTTGTGAGTATGGAGCGTGTTTTGTATTTGGGCATTAGGTTTTTGTCTCCTCTATTTTTTAACGACGTGTTTTTGGTGTTGTAGGTAATTTGTATCATGTTTTAAGTTCAAATTTGATTTATATTCTTCATTGAAATATATTCTTAAATATGAAAAAAGAAAAATGAGAAGTAGAATTTTAGATATGAATATGAACATTGCTTTGAAATCAATATTGAGAAGTAGAATTTTAGATATGAATATGAGCATTGCTTTGAAATCAATATTGACAAGTAGAGTTTTAAATATGTATATGAGCGTTGCTATAAAATCAATATTGAAAAGTTTTAAATATGGATATTGACATTGAAAAAAAAAAATATTGAAAAGTTTTAAATATTAATATTGACATTGAAAAAAATCAATATTGACAAGTAGAGTTTTAAATATGGATATTGACATTGAAAAAAATCAACTAGTAAGTGAGAGGGAAAACCCTCTCACTTACTAGTTGCATTTCGGCAGTCTTAAGAACATTTTTGACAAAATCCTCCTTTGACAAAATCCTCCTTTGACAGTGGTTTGTGATAAACCTTCAGTCGATGTCCATTTACAACAAGGGAAGTCTGCTTTTCATCAATAGTATTTATCCTTACTGCACCATTGTCATAGACTGTATCAACCTCATAGGGCCACATCCATCTAGTAGACAGTTTGCCTTTGAAATTTTTAAATTTGCTATCATAGAGGAGGGCCCAATCACCTCGCTGGAAGGACTTCTGTTTAATGTACTTGTCGTGCCATTTGGTCTTTTGTTATTGTATCAGGGTGGTTCTTTGTAGAGAATCTTGCCTTATCTCATCAAGCTCGTTTAATTGTAATAGCCTCTGTTTTTTAGCTTCATTCAGGTCCATTCCTAATTGCATGGCAGATCTAAAGGTCTTTACCTGAAACTGTATGGGGAGTAGTACTTGCTTCCCATATACCAACTCATACGGTGTATGGCTTGTTGTATGTCTCCAAGTTGTCCTGTAGGCCCACAAGGCCTCAGGCAACCTATCAACCCAGTCTTTGTGATGCAGCTGACCAATCTTAGTGAGGATGGCCTCTATCACTTTGTTGGTCGATTCTACTTGGCCATTGGCTTGGGGGTGATAGGGTGAAGACTTTTTGTGTCTGATCTTGTATTATTCGGTAAGGGCCTTAACCAAATTTGAGGTGAATTGTGTTCCTTGATCACTGACTATATCCCGAGGTACCCCGAAACGAGTGAAAAAATCCTCAAAGAGAAAATCTACAACAGATTGTTCATTGGATGAATAGAGGGCCTTGGCTTCTACCCATTTTGTTACATAGTCTGTGCAAACTAATATGTACTTTTTCTTCCTGGACATGGGATTGATAGGTCCTACAAAGTATAAGGCCCATTTTTCAAAGGGTTCGATTACTACTTGAGCTTGGAGTGGCATTTCATCGAATGATGTAGGTCTTCCCATTCTTTGGAAATCATCGCAGTTGGCCACGTATTTCTTTGCATCTTTAAAAATGGTCGGCCAATAATAGCCAGATTGTAGGATTTTGTAAGTTGTCCTTTTGTCAGCAAAGTGGCCTCCACATGGGTCGTCATGGCAGACTCTGAAGATATCCTACATTTCATCTTCCCAGACACATCTTCTGATTACTAAATCAGGTCCTGTTCGGTATAGGGTATCTTCAAGCCACATATAATTGGCACTTAGCTAAATGATTCTATGTTTTTCTCTGGATGTCATACCTTGAGGCAACTTGTTGGTTACCAAATAGTTGGCTACATCTGCATACCAAGGGGTGAAAGTAGAAATGGAAAATAAATTCTCATCTGGAAAATCATCATCTACTGGAGTACTGTCACCTGTATGGATAAGCCTAGATAGAAAATCAGCGACCAAGTTATCTCTTCCAGGCCTGTCTATGATAGTGATATTAAACTTTTATAGTAACAAGATCCATCTAGTTATTCTAGCATTTGTAATGGGTTTATTCATTAGAAATCTGATAGCTGAGTGATCTGTGTGCACAAAAACTTCGTATCCTGTTATATAGTGTCTAAATTTGTTGATGGCATGTACTACTGATAAGAATTCTTTCTCTGTGACAGTATAGTTTGCTTCAGCAGGTGAGAGGTTCTTACTAACAAAGCATATAGCATAAGGAATCTACCCTTCCCTTTGTCCTAATACGGCTCCCAAAGCGGTATCTGAGGCATCTGTACAGATATGAAAAGGAAGAGACCAGTTTGGACCTCTCAAAGCAAGAGAACTTGAAAGTTTTGTTTTTAAGATTTCAAAGGAGATTTGGCATTGCTCATCCAAACAGAATTCAACATCTTTCGTTAGTAGTTTGAAAAGGGGGGCAGCTAGGTTTGTAAAATTTTGAATAAACCTCCTATAGTAGCCGACATGCCCTAAGAAACTTATGATTTCCTTTTGTGAACTAGGGATCTTAATTTGGGAAATAATGTCGATTTTGGCAAGGTCCACTCTTATTCTGGTACTGGAGATGTGGTGACCTAGAACGATTCCTTCAATAAACATCATTCTTGATTTGTCGCGACTAAGTGAGAGGTTGGTCTCTTTGCATCTAACCAGTACCTTCTTCAAATTATCCAATGCCTGTTGGAAATCATTCCCATATACCATGAAGTCATCCATGTAGACTTCCACACAATCATTGGTCAGATCGGAGAAAATAGCCAAGACAACCCTCTGAAAGGTAGCAGGGGAATTACATAACCCAAAGGGGAGAACCCTATAAGCATAGGTTCCCCAAGGTCAGGTGAATGTGGTCTTATACTAGTCTTCTGGTGAAATTTGTATTTGGTTGTAGCCACTAAACCCATCCAGAAAAGAAAAGTACCTCTTCCTAGATAAAGTATCCAAGACCTAATCTATGAAAGGTAAAGGGAAGTAGTCTCTATAGGTGGCCTTGTTTATCTCTCGAAAGTCCACACAAATCCTCCATTTCCTGTTTTTCTTTGGTACAATAACTAATGGGGAGACCCATTTGCTATCTAATATAGGGTAAATGAAATTAGCTTGTAGGAGTTTTTGGAGTTCTTCCTTTACTATGTCTTTCAAGGTTGGGTTCATCCTTCTCTGGGGTTTTCGGATAGGTCTGATTTGATCGTTAGTGTAAATATGATGCATACATGTATCTGGGTGGATCCCTTTCATGTCAGAGTAATCCCATGCAAACGCATCGGATTGCCCCTGAATCATTTGTACCAGCTTTTGTTGTTGGTCTATTTCTAGGCTGGCATTGGTATACAGGGACTTCCCAGGTTTGATTTCTACAGCTTGGATAGTAGACTCCTTCCCTTTCTCTATTTGCAAAAGAGTGTTTGTTGTAGAAGTAGAAGGGTGCCAAATTTCTTGAAATTCAGGGCTAAAGATGTGTGTGTAGTTGGAGAAAGATTGGGGATAGTCAATGCATGTCGAAGCAGCCAAGAATAGACTTAGGATTTGTTCTTCAGAGTGTTCTTGTACTCCTTTTACTTTTTCAAGTGTCAACAAGGTCTGGGTACAGTCCTCCTCCCCATATAGATTCTCCAACCAGAGAGGGACTTATGTGGCTGGTTGGGTGGGGGGAAAAGGGATAAGTTTCTGACTTTGAGTGCCATTGGAAATTGTCATTTCTCCAGATCGAAAACTGATGAATGCATCAACAGTGGCCAACCAAGGTTGGCCTAGTACCACTGGGTGTCCTGGTTTGGGGGATTTGGGATAGGTTACCAAGAAATCCACAGGGTATTCCTAAGAGGCCAATGTCACTGTTATATCATCTAAACTTCCTGCTGGGGTGATGACTGATTTATCTACAAGTCCTAGCAAAGTTTGTGTAGGTCTTAAGTGATCTAGTTGCAGTGTTTTCATAGTGTTTACTGACATCACATTTATTGTTGCCCCTAGATCAATCAATGTGTTAGGCAAGGCAACACCATTGATTTCTATGGTTACCACTGGGTTCCCTGGATCACT
Organism: Picea sitchensis; assembly: GCA_010110895.2. NCBI lineage: Eukaryota > Viridiplantae > Streptophyta > Pinopsida > Pinales > Pinaceae > Picea > Picea sitchensis. Next base: position 14,180 of record SNQJ01S0075731.1, read on the forward strand.
ATACTTGGAAGGAATTTATGTTATAAACTCGGATAACTGTCCTACCACCCGTATGACAAGAGGTTCCTTCCTCTTTCTCCCTGGCTTTTTAATGCAAAGGTCCCTTACAATTTTAGCATAGATAGGTATGTCTTTAATGGCCTGTAGTAGCGGGATCTTTACACATATATTCTGGAGTTCAGTCTCTAGATTATGTTATAGAGGTTCCTCAGTTTTCTTTATGAGCAGCCTTTCTGGGTAAGGGGGATTCACTTCATGGGGTGTTTCTTCTACAAAGGAGTTGGGAGAAAGGATTTCTTGTGGTACTGGAATGTTTCTTTCTTCATTCATTGGACCAGTCATCTGTTATTCTATTTGAACCATTTGGGCACCTATTTGTTCCTCTTGGTTTGTGTGATTATGCACGTGTTCCTCTTGAATGACCATAGTGGGATTTTTTTTGTTTACAATCCTTCCTGACCTTAATTCAATTCCATTAAATGGAGCTGGTGTTATTACATATGTAGGAAAGGTTTGTACTTCAACGTTTTGTATAGGTTGTGTCGGTCTGTTATTTGGGTTAGGGATAGGTTGTGTAAGAATAGAAGTAGGCCGAGGAGGGTTTTGGATGGGTGCAGCTTCCATTGGTTGTTTCATATTTGGATTCATGGGTAGTGCAAGTGGTTGTTGTGGTTGTGGGGGTGGAAGAAGAGAAGGGGGGTTAAAACCTGGGAGCAACTGTGAAATGTTGCTCCCACAACCACAACAACTGTGATAGGTGAGAAAATTTGTTGGTTGAAAGGGGACATTTCCATATACAGGTCCTCTCCACCCATGTTGCCAAGGTTAGGTTTGTGTTGACCACTGAGGATAAGACATGGGAGGTACCCATTTCTATTGGGGGTATTGTGTACTTGGGTCGGCAAACATGTTGGGGTTTTGTTGTCTCCATGGTCTCCTAGGGGGGTACGATGTCTCAGGTTCTCCTCCTCCCTTGAACATGGCCTTGAGTCCGGGGAGAGAAGAGCATTCATTAGTAGTATGGTTCTCTGTGCAAATACCACAAAGTTCAATAACATTGAGGGGGCATTCATTTTCAGGGTGTTTCCTCCTACACTGATGACAGAAGATTGCTAACACAACATTTTCTTCCTCTTGTTTTCTTTTAATTTGCATGGTATCTAGTTGGGAACTGATGGTGTGTAGGATATCTGTTTTAGATTTTTCCAATAGATTTCCTAGCTCAATCCTTCTGACACCTCTGGATGTGGGTTTAGCAATTCTATTGGTAGGGTCCCTTATACTTTTAACTGTTTTAGCTTGACTGCGAGAGTATCTTTTACAGTACTCTGTTATGTCTGCAGATGGTTTTTGGTATATGTCCCCAGAACTCATAAGGTTTAACACTTCAATGCAATCATCCCTCACACCCTTTAGAAAAACAGTCCTAATTGTAGATGTATCTAAGGAAAACTGCTTAGTCTTTTGGTAATTGTATAAGAACCTTTCTAAGTAGTCTTCTAAGCTTTCTTCTTCTGATTGCTGCATTTTGAATATATCATTCCTAGCATCCCTAGGTCTACAGTAATCCTGGTATTTCTAGAGGAAGGTCTCCTACATACCATCCCAAGACAAAATTGTTTGTTCCCCTAAGCTCATGAACCACCGTAGTGCTGAATCTTTTAGTGTGGCTGGGAAAAGTTTTAATTTTTGAGCATTATCTGTGTAGTTATAGCTCCTACACAATATGTCAAATTCAAATAAAAATGAGTCAGGTTCCTCTGTTGACATACTTCTAAAATGCGGAAGTGAAGATAATGGAATGTTCTTCATAGCAACGTCTTTATCCATATCCAGTATGGGGAACCCAAATGTCTTTGTTTCATTGGCTATGTTTCTCTCTTCTTATGCCATGTTTCCGAGCACTCTGTAGCGAGGTGGTGAATTTTCTCCACTGAGTGATGGTTCCACCACCGGGTTCTTTGGTATCTCTGGTTGTTCCAAGGTTTTGTGTGGTCTTCCAATAGTTGATGCATCCTCTTCTATTATCACCTCTGTTTCTTTTCCAGTTTCTCTTCTGGATGGGGTCGCTAGTGTTGTCTCCTTTTCTTGCTGCCTTATGTTTGTAATCTGAACAGTGGCTTCGGATCTGGTGACTTTTGTTGTTGTTGCAATGGATGCCTTTGAGCTCTCTCCTCTGAGATTTTTTCCTGCACGAGTTTTCGATTAATTAGTATAAGGGGGGGGTTTCTTTGTTGTTCGTTTTTCTGGTTTTTCTGCGATTTGAGGAGCAATAAATCTGTCTTTATTATCCCTATACCTACTCATAAAAAACAAATGAAATCAATGAAAACACATATTCCTAATTAAAGGTAGGAGGATAACCCGACTTTGGAGCAAGCCCACTAAAGTGGACGTGCAAGTTCTTACCTTTCGTCTTACCGTCTTCTCTCTTCCCTCAGATTATCCTCAAATCCAATCCAATACTTCATCAAACCAAACAAATATCCTACCTGTTACCATTTACAACTCCTCGGCAACGACGTCAAAATGTTGGTGCGTAAATATGTTCACTGTATATCTCACACTCATTTAAATGTCAATCCGGGATTCATAATCGAAAGAGTCGTTACACCATATGTGCCGAGAACAAGTAACCTATATAAGTTTGTTGCATATAGGAAATAATTAATAACATAAAAATTCCATTTCTAAGATCTCAAAATACTTCAAAATATCTTCTGAACCTACAACTGATAATAAAACTTAGACAAACAGTCAATCAAAGAGATGTTGCCTCAGAGAAACAAGTATGTTCATGTTAGGCACTTGTATTGAAAAGATGAACTTTAAGAAGCTTGTCTCCTATAGCAGTTAAAACAATCAACTCCAACCATTCTTGAAACAAAAACCAACTTCAACTTCATGTAATTCAATCAAACTAGCACAAGGGAAATTCAGTATAACTGAAAGACTTTATTACAGCACATGAAGATGAAATATAAAGTCTCCTGGTCCCCTGCGATACTACAATCATAAACTTAAAACATCAGTCCCACACTTCAAATTACGAGATAGCTATCTTCAACATCTGAGAATAAAATTTCGATTCGATATAACACTTGTTGTTACACACCAATCCAAAATAATGAACTCGATGCTCAATCCTAAGAATGAAATAAAGACAAATCACACACACACACTGCTGTAAACTACAAACACACAGAACGTATACAATGAGGTTTACCTTAGTTGGGGCGGTGGGCCCTTGCCGAACCAACAGGGAACCTCTTAAGGAGTTAACAGGCTCAAAGTTTCACTCACATCCAAGAATTGTCATAAAATATCTTCTGTATTAATTCAACTGGTAAATTGGATCAACAGTCTTTTACTTCATACATGACAATGACAAGTACTATCTGTTTCTTATCATATATTTATTACATTCCTTTCTACACAAAATTCCTTATATAAGGTAAGCCGATACTACCAATATTTATGGATAAACATTAAACAGTTCGGGAAATCCCAGAATTAAGATTTACATCGAATTTTTAGGAGTCGACTCCATCCTCATGACACGAAGTGCATGAGAGATGGAGTCTCTTGCAACTGGAGAACTAACTTGGATGCTTCTATCCAACTTTGTTCTCGAAATATCTACCATTATCCAAGTCCAACTGGCGCATCTCGAAACAGAGGTTTTAGTACCGGATTGCACACAGTCACAAGTCTGGTACCATAATAGAACATAGCAAGGAGTATCGGAATAGCGCACGTCTTGGTACCGGATCAAAACTGTCTTGGGTACTAGAATGGATTCGGTACCGGATTACATGGTGTCTGGTAGTGCTGGATAGACTGCTCATAAATCAAATTATTAGAACTATACAAAATAAAACACTTTCAATCGAATTAATTAAAGAAAGTTAAACAAAAATGCTTTAAATCACCAATTACCTCTTGTAGACATGACATAGCTATTAGGCATGTATTTTGGGACAGAATAGTCCAGTATAGGTTTATAACAGAGGCAGAAAGACTTATATAGAGGGTAAGATAGGGTATTATCTTATGGCAAAATGGAGACTCAACAACGATTCCAAAATATATTGCACAGATTCTACTCTAACACAAGTCTGCGTAGTTTAACTAGACGTAACGCGTTCAACCCATGCTTGAGTCGCACTACACAACTTTTAACAGGGGAAGCAACTTTCTCCTTTTAACACAACTTTAAGTAGCGGAAGTAACTCAAATAATTTTGTGCACTAGTGTATTGATCACACAGTATAAACGTGTGCACAACCACCCTGGCATCATACGCCAATTTTGATTTCCTTGTGCGCACAATATAATTCCCTATATGCACACACAAATCCCAACCTCTTGATGCACACATGCTACTTTCCTTTGCACCCAACCATTCAATTATTGCCTCAGAGACTCGCGACCAATATCATAAGATAACTCAATAGGAAAACTAATAGTAACTATCATACATATGCACAACTACAATATTGAATGACAACACCACCTTACATGCACAAGAACTATTAAAAAAATAATAGCAATTACTTATATGTGATAACATACAAGAATTAACCCATGTCAAACATAAATAAATAAGCACATAGTAACAAGACGAGCACTTGAAGACACTTATCTTTAACAAAAGTCGCCAACTACGTGCATGACTCAGATGTTCTTCCCAACCATAAACTCTATTTCTCATAATGTTTCAACAACAGGTCACCCCCGACCTGGGGCTCAAACTCCACCAGGGAAAAGGACTCCTAGCGAAAATCTAAGGTCTTGCTCTCAAAAAAAGTTCTCTTTCCTAAGTGCCCATTATTGCAACTAGCCTACAATCTCTCATTCCCCATGCACATGTCACATTCAAGAAAGTGTGTCCCTTCTATGCTCACCAATATCTCAGCTACCCCACTTCCCTTATAGGGTTACCAACAAAAGGCTAGACAAGAAGTATTTGAGCCCTGCATCTAATGCCCAACACACCAGGGAACAATTCCCAACAACACTCTCACCTGGAGCATATTCTCACGGGCCTTACAACCCGCTTCTTCAACAACCAACCTCTCACCCAGAGAGACTGTTCATGGGCCTGAAAACCTACCTCTTCGATAGTAAAACCCAATTACAAAACCCCATAACTCCTTACAAGATTATTTGTGCAGATAAGGTAATAAATAGATTTTCCATACAGTTCGACCCCGTTCTACTCACAAGAGCATGCCACATGAATAATCTTTCACCTCATTCGAACAATAATGCCCCAAAATACACTAAGGTCAGCAATATATATTGCATGCCTTAGACATGACACTTGAAACCTTTAGAAGTAGAATAAGCCACTTGGTGACTCATTCCCGACCCTCAAGAACTTAGGATAAAAAAAAATTCCAAGACTTACATCTCACTCCCATTTTCCCTTTCTCTAGTGGAGTCAGCTACCCATCTCTTTTCGTCTGAGTTTGTTTGTGCACAATGATGCAATATTATATTAATAACTGAGTATAATTACATGGATAGGTGCACTAGCCTATATGCATCCTATCTCACCAGCCTCATGCTCACACAAGCTCTCCGGACTCAATATATATCCAGTTATATATATATATATAACTCAATTATGTGCAATGTGAGCACTTACCCAGATGTAGGCAATACTATGACATGTGCAACCCCTATCTTTATAACATTCTCCGCACACTTACCCAGGGCGTGCAACACCGAAACCAAGTTTCAACAACTCACCAGCCTATATATATACATTACATTAACAATTATTACCAACAACTCACAAGCCTATATGTACAATTACAAAGGATTCAGATCAGGGACACTACGGGCATCTTAGGATGCTTTCCTACCTACTCAAATTCGGAAAAAAAATGGGAAGTGATCTGAGCATTGGATCTTCCCCACCCAAGAATGGTAAAGTCCCATATGCTATTATAGGTCTTGATGTACTAGAAAATGATCCAACATTTTAAGAATGGCTTGAGAACCACTTTGATTATTGCTCCATGTCAGGCGGATCTAAGTTGACTCAACATCAATTAGACCAAATTGTTCCAGTTTTTCTATGACGAAATGTGCCAAGTGATCATCATGAGTAGCGTCCACCAAATCTCATCACAATTGAGCATAAAATTCAAATCACCACCAATTATGAGATTGTCAAAACTAAAGCAACTACATTCGAGCTAGCGGTTCCAGAATTCTTCCTGATCACCATACAAACCATAAACATTAAACAACAAAAAATTCATGTCCAATTATTTACTCCATACTTCAGTGCATTTACTTCAATGAATATAGAAACAAGTAATGATCTTGCAACTTGGAGATAAACCTATTATGAATCTTCTCAACAAGCCTATAGAATCCAACCCCAAAAAATCCCAACCCAAGAAAAGCTTGTTTGACTCCACAATAATTGGCTCACATAGTCCCATAGATTCATGTATGAAAACTACATCAAGACTAACAAAGAACTTTAGAGAGAGTTTTTTGGCACTCCCCCCCAAGCCCCTCATATTAACAATCATAAATTTTATTTTCTCCTCGCCAAAGGGGTTATCCCTGCTTTAAGAACCTCGAAGATGAGACGTTGGTGCCCCTGACAGAATTCTCTAGAAGCCTTCTCTTCAGCATGTCTTACAACCGATTTCCTCCTCAATTTTGACAAAAGTATTCCTTGGGACCATCACCTCCCAACCCCCCAGACAAGAATGGTCCTTTAACATGACCCCGAGAACGTAGTAAATAAGGCTCATTCCCTAAGGAGGCTGAGAGCGAGAAGGAAGAACAATCATGGGTTGAGTCCGAATAAATATGAGGGGAGCCATCCAAATCTCATCCAAGATCCATCGAGAAACCACCAAAAATATCATTGGATGGACATGCCCCCAATACTAGTCCAAAATATACACACACCCTAGGCCCCACATAAATCCCCCTCGAAATATGAATCAAAGAAGTAGAGGAATAAGACACCAGAGGGACATTGGTTGGAAGAGACTTACCCGAGTCTTATAGATCGAGCCCGCTTTTGGTCAAAAGAGCATCAATCTAGGCCCATTGTGAGGGCATAGATTCTAAATCATCATCGAGCAGGTTACATGGGGATTGAGACACATCATTTAAATGAACCTTTTTTTCCAATGGGACCTCAAGCTCACCCAATTTGAAAACCATCTAGGACACAGAGTTCACCACCTTTGTAGTAGCACAAATGGGAGATGAGACCCCATTAGACAGAACAGGGGTTGTAGCATCATAATTATCTATGTCAGAACAAGCACTACAATCCAATCAGACAGAACCCCTAACACCTAGACTAGAACAATCCTTAAATGTTTTTGAGAAAGATCGATAACAATTCATCAACACATGGCCTACACGATGACATCTCACACAAGGAAATGTAAAATTAAGATAATCAAGAATCTGCATGAAAGACTTATCTCCCCTCACAATTTCAATTGACTCAAACAAACCCTGGTGAGGATCTTGTTCTACCAAAATCTGAGCAACCGACCTACAATTACTATTCTTATAACTCATATCTTTGGCAATGAATTTTCCCAAAATATTCTTGATCTCCTACAAACCATCATCAGACCCAAACTTGAGAGGGAGATTGGGGAGCTTAACAAATGTAGGCAGGAAAGATATGGTTTCCCCGCGAGCATCAAAAATGGGATGCCATGGTTGGGCACATAAAATATTATGATCCCAATACTAACGACTAGAGAGTATTTTGTTTGCATCTTCTTTGGAGCGAAAAAAAATTCCTAACCAACCCCGAGACAGGATATGGAAGGTCGAAACATAACTAATAACCGAAACTCTGACCAACTCCATCCACGAGGTTAAAGAGGGCAATGATAGGGGTCAAAGAATTTCTCGACAATATATTTACCCTCCAAGTCTGCTATTTGACTAACTTGTAAGTCCTTTCTAATGACCAAACAAACTCCACCACCCCTAGATTTAACCACGTTATGTCACTTCCGCATTGTTTAACTGCCATCAATAGTAGTCATCCTACCTTCTAGTTCCTCTAAACCAAGCTTGTTACCAATAAATCCCTGAAGACCAGTTTCACCATGCAAAACCCCTCTAGACTCCTCAACAACAAGCACAACACCAGTTGAATTGCCTTTTATATGCTTCCCATGACTATTTGATACCTTAGATGGTCACGATTCCCCATTATCTATGGAAACCCTACCTGAAAAGGTACAAGATTTATGAGATGGATTTGTTAGTCGAATAGATCTATCCAAATCCACTCTTTGAACAACGGGAGATCCTTCAAGTTCCATCCCTGGGCCCCGCAAGATGACACGTTCCATATGAATGTTCATGTGAGGGATAATGATGGGATTTGTGAAAATCATGTCCTCCATTAGTGAATCCTCCAAATAATCAACTAGCCAAGGAGGGTCATCCATAGTGTGCAGCCAAGAGATATCATGTCTCCACCTAGCCACAAATCCCACTTCAGATCTACAAAAACGTAAAACCTAAAAGCAACCTCCATTCGAAAATCTCATTATTGTATTATTATATAATACTATTATATTATATATTATTATATATTTATTGTATTTTCATCCTATATTATATATTAATAGTCCATTATTTATTGTATGATATCTATTATCATTTATTGTGCATGCACAAGAATCTAAACTTCTCATTATTATCTTTAACTCTCACTTCATAATTCTATATTAACCTAGTTTGAATGGGAGTGGGATGTGACATATATGGTTTTGATGTGGTACACATCACTTATTATTTTATAATGTCCTTAGGAGGCTCCTTTTTGGACCAAATTTGTTGTAATTCGAAAAAACCATCTTGAAGAAACTATATTTATCCATTTTCTTCGAGCCTCCATGTATCACTTCACCATGACACAACTCTGATATAAACCATGTAACCATCACCATCAATAAATCTCCTTCAACAATAACAATCATGCCATTTATGATCCCACTACAAGGTATAAACATTGAGTTTCTACAGTTGACACACAACAATATGAACTTGGCATATCATCCATGAGTCATCTCACCACACATATGATGCCCATTCTTATCATGTGCCTTCAAACCAAAATTTCATTCATTTCACCACAAATCTACCATGCTTATTCTTGTCATGTGCCTTCAAGCCAATTATTATTATTATTATTATTATTATTATTTATTGTTCTTTACATACTTCTCAATATTTGAGCCTTAAGAGAAATCATAACATATGATAGTGATCCTTAATATAAACCCTAGGACATAGGCCATAACACAAGCTCCCTCCATATGGTAATTTTCTCTTAACCTAATACCATCAAAAAAAATTATCCATCGATGACATTCTCATTAGCCATGAGAATATGCCCTCGTGTTGCTTCCCAGAACTCCAATTTTATAGCCGATATAAATCCAAGGCTTCCAATGTCACAAATATCTCTTGCTAGAGAGTCTAGGCCTACCTAGTCTCTGATAACATGCTAAATTTTACACTAGTGATATCTATTATTACCTTGTCTTTGAGATATTTTAGCTAATTTTCACTTATGGCCACATGCCATCCCACTATGTGGGTACTAGAGAGGCCCTTATGGGCCAACTTGTGGGTAGTTGTGCATTGTTACACCCATTAAACACATTTTTAAAAAAAAATTATATCTACGGGAATTGTAACTCGTTGGGATTACATGTGCAAGGCCCAAGTTCAAATCTGGTTGGTTGTCACTATAACCTCTTGGCTAGTGCAACAACCCGTAAGCCAATGCCTAGAAAGAAACTTATGACTTGGCAAGGGTCAAGATGTCTAGAATCACACCGACCAGGGGTTTGAAATTCTATCCCAGGGGTGCCTACCCTTCTATCCTTAACACAACAGGCCAACATATCCACTTGAGGATTCAACCTCAGTGGAGAGGATAACAAACATGCTACCCAACAACCCGAACTATGAAACACTCTTATTGTGATTTATAGTGTTATGATTAGAGTGTGTGCCCTTGTTTTATGGGCCAACCATAACTCCCTCTTGCAAGGATGCCTCCCTTCTTAAGGGATATTATTACCTTTACACTAGTGATATCTATTATTACTTTGACTTTGAGATATTTTAGCTAATTTTCACTTATGGCCACATGCCATCCCACTATGTGGGTACTAGAGAGGCCCTTATGGGCCGACTTGTGGGTAGTTGTGCATTGTTACACCCAATAAACACATTTTAAAAAAAAATTATATCTAGGGGAATCATAACTCATTGGGATTACCTGTGCAAGGCCCAAGTTCAAATACGGTTGTTTGTCACTATAACCTCTGGGCTAGTGCAACAACCCATAAGCCAATGCCTAGCAAGAAACTTATGACTTAGCAAGGGTCGAGATGTCCTGAATCACACTGACCAGGGGTTTGAAATTCTATCCCAGGGGTGCCTATCCTTCTAGCCTTAAAACAATGGGCCAACATATCCACTTGAGGATTCAGCCTCAGTGGAGAGAATAAAAAACATGTTACCCAACAACCTGAACTATGAAACACTCTTATTGTGCTTTATAGTGTTATGATTAGAGTGTGTGCCCTTGTTTTATGGTCCAACCATAACTCCCTCTTGCAAGGATGTCTCTCTTCTTAAGGACTATTATTTCCTTTACACTAGTGATATCTATTATTACCTTGTCTTTGAGATATTTTAGCTTATTTTCACTTATGGCCATATGCCATCCCACTATGTGGGTACTAGAGAGGCCCTTATGGGCTGACTTGTGGGTAGTTGTGCATTGTTACACCCATTAAACACATTTAAATATATATATATATATATATATCTAGGGGAATCGTAACTCGTTGGGATTACTTGTGCAAGGCCCAAGTTCAAATCCGGTAGGTTGTCACTATAACCTCTGGGCTAGTGCAACAACCCATAAGTCAATTCCTAGCAAGAAACTTATGACTTAGAAAGGGCCGAGATGTCCCAAATCACACCGACCAGGGGTTTGAAATTCTATCCCAAGGGTACCTACCCTTCTAGCCTTAACACAATGGGCCAACATATCCACTTGAGGATTGATTCAGCCTCAGTGGAGAGAATAACAAACATGCTACCCAACAACCCAAACTATGAAACACTCGAATTGTACTTTATAGTGTTATGATTAAGGTGTGTTCCCTTATTTTATGGTCCAACCATAACTCCCTCTTGCATGTTATCCTATGGCTTACCTTTAACAATCACAAAGTCTAAACTGTCACTTATATTTGTATTATTCATTTAGGATATTAGTAATATATCCTCAAGTGATGACTAATGATTTAGTTAAGATTGCCTAGCCTAGTCATCATGCATGATTTTAGGATCTAGAGCAAATCTCTCAATGAGGTGGAATCACCCATTGTACTATAAATATGTAACATTGGAGTGAATACAATCTGTGTTGGCTAATATACCTTTTCCGCCATGTTGTTATTCTTGTTTATGTTTTGTCAATTGGTATCAAAGCTAATATAGTTCTTAAGGGCCTGGTAATATTGAGATCCATGGTAGTTTCACCATGGAAGATGAGGTGCAACGAGAGCATGCAACCAAAGAGGAACAATTAGAACACAAGCTACATCATAGATGAAAGAGGTTTGGGATTTGTTATCAGCTACTCAACTTCTAGAAAGGCCATCGATGTATCAAATTTGTTTTGATGGTAATGCGATCTTGTTCTGATAGTATATGAGGATTGTAAGCTAATTTATGCAATGTTTTCAGTTTGTATAAATCATATTGTACTTTAGTTCTTCTGCACCAACAATTTGCTAACAATTGAGCGATTCAAGTGATCTCACATCAACATTTTGTGATTTGGGTGGATCTGTACTTGTGAATGGAACTGTAGATCATTCACTGTTTGTGACAGTTTTTACAGCTAAGAGTTGCATTTAGAATTCATTATTTAATATTTTGTCGGCCTCTAGAAGCCTCCTCATTTTTCACAAAATAAAATCATGCGAGACATCCATGAGATCGCTATCCAAAAGAACATTTCCATGTCAACTTGTAGCTAGATATGATTTCATAATTTTGGCAACTAAGACACGATCTGGAGTATCTTCCTGCTCATCAATATACACCAATCGATCAAACAAAATGTTGGTACTCCTGCTCAAACATTTTCTTTGAATCGGATCTGTATTTATGATCTGTATTTCTTGCAGATCTATATTTTCATGCAGTGGATCGACAAATTTTCGGGCTCTATTTAATGTTACAGATCTGGAGAAACCCTGTGTTGGAGCAGATCGCCATTTACATATTTACCTTCACAGCGATTCACTCAACTGAAAGCCGAGATTTGAGCTAAGATGTTGCTAATTAATGCTCAATTTCATGTTGAAGAATCCATGGGTTGTTTTTCACCCGCGTGAGATCACATGAAGATTTGAGGCTGCCAGATTGTTCAATCTAGAGAAGCCGTCACTTATTTGTTCAAGATCGCTACTGCAAGGTTGAAGCATTTCCAAGGTGAGAGCGCTTGGTTGATTATGTGAAAGAAAAGGATCTCGTGTAGAAAGATCGACGACAACAGAGAATTCCACGTCGCTAGAGGAAGAGCTATTGGGAACTACTGGAAATTTAGGAGCACGTGAGTGCATGTGGAGGGTGTCTCGGCCTTGGTGATGAGGTGCATATGCAGGTCAAAGAAGGAGCCATCTCGATCAAGTCGATCATGTCCCAAAATAAAGTGCTTCTCTAAAATCGTGATTATTGTTGGAGAGATCATGGACTTCAAGGTCCTAGACCTGTGGAGATTAAGAGGCAGAAGGCTATAAAATGCAAATCCATGAGGCACTTTTCTTGGGATGAGCCACCGCCTATGATTTGACGGGGAAGAGTTACCTGGTAGAGGCATCATTTTATTGACGATAGAAGAAATGGAATTCTTCAACGTACCTGTGTTGATCAATGCAAGAAATCCATTGTGTAGACGTTATTAAAGGAGCAGTCACTGTCAAGGAGAAAGCTTCATTATCGAGGAGCAGGACTGGAACTCGGCATGGTTTTGCGTGTGCTGGAGGCGTAGAATGATCTGATGATATCATTTTTCTTTTTAAAAAGAAAAAAAGGGAACTTGTTGTTGAAACATACATCAAGACGCTTCATGGATGGATACACATAGTCGGAAGTTGTAAATCATGCACTGTGTGGTATGCAGATGAAGGCATGGAGACGAGAAGGCTGATGACATCCCCTATGGATGCATTTCAGTGGAGAGTCGGGAGAAAAAGACATAACATCTGATGTGAAGAGATCCATCCGTCCCTGAGCACGCTTTTTCCATTATGTGTGTCGTAGAGGAGCTTGACGGTACGGAAGAGCTTTTTTGTCCAAGGTCACGATTTATCAAATTATATGTGCATGAGATCGCCATGATCTAGTGGAAGCTGTAAAATTTTCTGGACTATATCTGCAAATCATGCTTGTAAATTTAGGGTGAAGTTCAAAGTAGTTGAATTTGTATGGATCAATGATGAGAAGTCAATGTTGGATTGCAGATTTAAAGAATGAATTTTTTTTTATGAGAATTCCCTTGCCTTTCCTAGATTTATGGAGAAGCAACCCAAGAAGTTTCCATCACTGTTGGATTTGAGCAAGAGGAAAGTGCCCAGAGACATTGAAATCAAATGGTTTATTGATTGACATTGATTTGTTCAATATTCTTCTCCACGAACTGCTCCACGGATTCTTCAACGATCTGCTCAATTTTTTCAATTGCATGCGTTGGTAATTGATTGACATTTAATGCTCAACTAATTTATCATTTCTACTTTGATCATGGCGGCTATCTCTCAACAAATCGATTATTGAGCAATTTATGCGATCTCTCCTCAAAATTCAATTTCATGTGGCCTCCAACACATTCGTTGTTCCAATCTTAACGGAAGATGTTACAAGGATGAGTTCCTTTAGTTCTAATGTTTCATATGCATATAAATCACTTTATGTGAAAATTTTGAAAATATTTTTTTTTTTTATGGTGGTTTAAAGTGACATGAAAACAAAGGAAAGGAAATATTTCTAAATTATATTTAAGTGGTAGGAGATTAAAGTGAAGGCTTCGATTTGTAATATTTTTGCAAGATGGATACCTCCATGGTATAATCAGCGTATTCAAGTTTGCAAAGGAGGAAAGAGGAAGCTTAAAAGCTTCATGTATCATCTTTTAAATAAAATATTATTTTTTATGGTGATGGTGATCTTGATCCACCTGAAATAGAATAAGGGGATCGTAGGTACACCTTATGTAGCGTGTGTTGGTGATTTTTTAATGGTTGTCTTATGTGCTAGTTTACGTCTAGTTTTGACGTTATCTGACATACATGGAGTACAAAGCATGTTAAAGAAATAAGCACACAATTAATGTCAGTGAAGCATATACATTAAAGCACAAGTAATCAAGCAAAGTAATCAAGAAGGAGCAAAGATATCAAATTGGCAATCACATCAACATGGGACATATTAAGCTCATAATCAAGGACTCAAAGCATCATCAAATTTGAATATCATCTCAACTTTGAATCATGATTTATTGTAACTTACAAATAGTCATTTTGTAAGTTTACTTGTCTTTATAAATCAAGTGAAGTTGAATTTGTAATTGGGTGCATTCTCGGTTGAGCCCGACACCCAAGATTCATTGTAATTTTGAGTTGCAATTGACAAAGATTGAGTAGTTTAACTCAAATCATTGTAAACATCACAAGTTTGGATGCATTTTCGGTGGTAACCAACATCCTCAACTTCCTGGAAGCAAGTTCAAGCAAGTCAAGTTCAAGCGAGCGTGTTCAAATGGAGCGAAGTCGTGAATTACTAGAGTTTATGAATACTCTAATAAACACCACTGAAAAGAACACAGTAATAATGAACAAAGAAACTATTCAGTCAGTGCTAACTTGTTTGCAAGTGACGCAAGCTAAAGTTAGACTTCTACAGGAACAATCCCATCTATTGAATGATAAGTTGATAGAACTCAAAGGTCAACAGCCAGTGAAGTTTTCTGAACTCGTTTTTGTTCAGAACAACCCTCTCTATGATGATAATGATGATGATGATGATGTTTTCAATCAACAATCAGTGAAGGAACAACACAGTGATACAACTTCAGAATCAGTTTCAGACGAAGTTGAATCTATTCATGAACCTACATTTCAAGAGTTTTCTTTTGATTTCAGTGAAGAAAACCTTTCAATGATGCATCAACATGCAGTAAATCCACTTCCATGGATTTCAAAGCAACAGGTTCAGAATACTCTTTTCAAGCCCATCATCAGACCTTAGGAAGAAATCATCTACAACAAGAATAGAACAAGACTTGGATATGACAAGGAAGTTACCTTTCATATTCCTAATTATTCCAGACCAATCAAGTTTCAAAGTGTTGGATTCCTTCAAGAAGATTCAACTTCACTTGTTCAAGTTCAGCATCAGAATGATAAGTGTCAACATTGTAATCGAGTTGATCACAAGGAGAATCAATGTTTTGATCTCCATCCTTGCCAACATTGTGGCAAGCATAACCATTCTTCAAACAGATGTTCAACACTGAAGAAACCTACAAGATTGAAAATTCACTATGAGTGGATTGATCCTTGGCAGTGGTCATCAACAACCAAGCGATTATATAAGTCTTACCGAAGAATTAAATCTCAAGTAAAGACCAATCTTGTAGCACATAATATTTGTGTACCTCACATAAGTGGTCCGCTTATGGTGTAGCTTTCGAGCATGGCCCTCACGGGATGAGACAACATGTGGTTTTTTCTGCATGCCCACTTTGTGTTGTACTGAAAAGGAACAAGTATGGTACTCTCTTGAGCATAGAAGGGGGGAGTACAATGATGTAACTCTCATGCACCTTAAGGGGTGGAAGTTCAAAATTCCAGTGAAGATGGTTCATGAAACCACTTGTGGTCTCTCCTTTTAGCTGACAAAGGGGGGAATTGATGATGGAATTGGTTGTCAAACTGAAAGTTTCGACAACAAGTATGCCATATGCGCATGAAATTTTCCAAATGGGAAACTGTTGTCTGTAAATGACAGACTTTGGAAGAATTATGGTTCAATAAGTTTAAGTTGAATCATATAGATTTTGATTTTGAGAGCAATGATGTGAACATTTGGTTCACATAGATGGTCATTTGACCTAGCAGAGGACAAGAGGATCCTTTTGCATTGCAGCTTGGCATTTGATTGAGTTGTCAAGCATTTTCAGGGATGTGTCAGACTAGAAGCTAATTCACTTCTCTTGGTTCGCTCTCATCAGATTGGAGTTTACATTAAGTAAACAATTTTCATGCATCTTGGCTCACATGATTACATTGTGAGATTTTCCAGAGATGGCAGGCTTTGATAGGATTATGGTTCAATGACTTGCAATTGAATCATACAAATTATACATTGGGATGTTGTTGGACACCTAAAAGTGTCAAGATTGGTTAGTGGTTATCCAAAAACCATCAGATACATGGTATCAATTGGTTAGTGGTCATCCCAAACCACATATTCAGATAGCACTTTCAGTGATGCACTGATAGTAGAGTGGTGATACTACATGTTCACCAATTAGCAGAAGACATTAGATTCTTCTAGCTAAAATACTTGGCAAAATGATCAAATTGTCAAGCAATCAGGGAATGTTCAGATATTGCAGTTATTCACTTCCATATCT
>SNQJ01S0075732.1:13917-31879 GCA_010110895.2 Picea sitchensis
AAGTCTCAGATATTAAGGAAAGAAGAAGAGGTTAAGAAGCTTGAAGAATAAGTTGTCACATTGAGAAGTAAAATTGTCAAGATCAACAAGAACGTTGAAGAGACAGAAACATCCACATCAACAGTATAGAATGAAGAGAAGCAATCTAGGTTGCAAGAAAAGAAGAATGAAGAAAAGAGAAAGAGTTATGCAGAAGTACTCAAAGGAAGGAATCATGGTCAACCAGAATATAAGAAAACTAATAAAGATACATCTTCGAGAAGACCATCCATGTTCAAGCCACAAAGAAGCTTCAATCATGATCATGATCAGTTAAGGTAGAAATTCAGAAGGACTACACCACAAATAAGATCATTCACTCCCAAGTATGTAAAAAACATTTATGGTCATTGTTTTTACTGTACTAACTTTGGACATAAGGTTGCAGATTGCATGGATTATAAAAGAAATGTTCAAGCAAGAAATGCCTATGTGGCCCCACGTAACATTGAATGTTACAAATGTCATAACTATGGACACATAGCTCGTGATTGTATAAGCATGATAGATACTTCCATGAAAGAGAACATTGATATCAGATATAAAAATGTATGGATAAGAAAATAGGAAGAACAGGTGAACAAAGACCAGGTCCCAGAGATTGCAATATTGGAAATAAAACGAGATGAAGAAAAATCTATAGAGAAAAAGAAAGATTCCAGATACAGAAAGGTTTGGAAAAGAAATGAAAGAAAAGAAGGATGGGTAAATAAGGAACGGGTTCAAGAGATTGTACTTTTAGGTATTGTAGTGAAACATGAATCCACATATAGAAAGAAAGAAGTCAGAGCTCAGAGAGATGATGAATCTATTGATGAAGATGGTGATGAATCCACATCAGATAAAGAATTCTTCTCAGCCATATGGCTTAGAGACTCCTAGGTAAGATTAATAATAGACAGTGGTAGTATATGCGATAGCTGAGACAAATCAAAGAACTATCCTTTGAGCAGCTAATAGAGTTTGAGTAGACAAATCCATAACAGTCAGTTAGTAGAAGTACAATTTGATAGATTAATCATTAGTAGAAGACTTCATCATAGTATAGTGATAGATGGGTCAGCGTTATGGACAATTGTGCAACTGAGTCTTGGACAATATGGACAGACATGGATTTGTAAGAACACTTAGTAGGTTTGGACAGATATATGACAGTGGGCGAGAGCATGGATTCATATATTGGTTCATAGAGTGGTTCATAGACAAAGGAACATTATCATAATGGATGATAATTACACAAGAATATTTGAATGCTTATTCTTGAATGCTTTTCATATATGTCAATTGATTACACAGGGAAGCACCAATGGACAATAACTCCAAAATACAACATGTATAGAAAGACTTATATATTTTTTTCTACACAACATCTTGCAGAGAAGTCAAGAGAGAGAAACATAACTAAAAATATAGGTAGAAATGTCATTCAGATAATTTTTCAGACATATGGGTAAGAATAGAGGTATGATTCCATGGGAAGAGATTCATCAAATGCATGATAGAGAGTTATATTATTGGAGAGAGAGCACAGAGGCATGTTTCCAGGGGCTTGATTGTCACAAGGGAAGAATGAGTGATATGAATTAAGTGTTACATCAGTGATACCCTTTTTCAAAGGGAAGATACTATTCATATGAAGGGAGAGATGTCGGAGGCATGTAGGCGGAGGAGCAACCCCAAAGGAGAGTCAGTCAGGGGGAGAAATCCCAAAAGGAGATACCCTTTTCCATTGATAATCAAGGGGGAGGATAGAAACATTGATGAGAATTATAAGCATGAATGTTATCATAACTAAGTGTTTCCATCAATGCCAAAGGGGATATTATGGATAATTAGCTTAGGTTGATGGATAGTTGGTATGGATTATTGGTTGTCATTGATGTAAACCATTGGAAGCTTTATATTTAAGATTGATGTCAACCCTTAGTGATTGATGTCAACCCTTGGAGAATCTTGATGTAGTCCCCAGTAGCACAAAGGCATGGAGTAAAGGACCAAAATCCTTGAGAATGAGACACGAAGATCAATGAATTCTGAGGTAAAGACTATTCTATATGGATGGTACATGTCATGCCATTTCTAAAGTGATATGTGGTGTTGGAACACACACATTTTTTAACCTTTGAGTTTTATAGTTTTTGCCTCTTAGGAATGAATTTTACAAAAAATGGCCTTTTAATTTTAAATCAAATTCATTGGTTGTCATTTAATAAAGCACATACATTATCCATCATCAGTGGGTTCCCTTAATTAGATCAAACGATCCTAATAATATCAATAGTTTTTTTGTAGCCGCCTGATTTTTTTGAAATAATATTCGCGGTCACTTGAGCTCCACGCTTCGGACATTATCATAAGTCTAAACGATAAAAACCTCAAATCTCTGAAACCCGAAAATAATAGCCCGTGGTAAACCCTAAATAACTCATGAACTTGAGTCATAGGACATTTGTCTTTAAATATTTTATAAAGATAATGCATGGCACTTATTTTTTAAGTTTCCGTTGGATGATTCACATGTTTTCGAGTGACATGTGGAACCTCTCTTTTCTCGACGTGTCATCCAGAATGACGTCATCCAGAATGATGTCATTTGTACCACATCACTACAGGGGATGATACTTTGGGAATAAAACAAAGCGTAATTTCATGAATCACCGAAGTATCAAAATTCTGAAACATTGGTCATTTCAAAGAGTGAAAAGAAATTAATGAAACATTTAATAATGAAAGTTAAACCCTAATTAATTAATTTAAATGAGATTACCCAAAATTATGTTCTTCCACGGAGTTTACCCCAGGATTAGAATTTCTCTTATACTATAATCAAAACACACGAATCTTAACTGCAGGAAACATTTGAAGTTAATTCAACGTTTTAAAATGCAGTTAATTAAGTTGTAAAAGTGATTATTCAAAGATTAACTACTCAGCGAATTCGAGATTCGAGAGATTTCCAACCTGTCACATCCAAATCTCTTGAATGTGAACCATCGAAGTATCAATGGAATTTATGATGGAAATTAAAGGTAGTATTGATTCGAGCGAAGATTTTGGATTTCCAGGTAGTCAATTCTATTGAGGGTAATAAATTCCTTGTCAATGAGTCTATAAGAAAATTTATAAACTCTTTTTTGAATAAAAGCACTTCAATTTCAAAATCATTTTCACCACTTCTTTCGCAGGTTAACAATTTTATATTTTGAAAAAAACTTATGGACTTCCCCTATAACAGGTAACCTCACTTTGTTTCCCTAGAGATTATGGCACCACAGAAAATGGAAATAAATCTTGATGCAGAATTTGAAGTTGAAACTTGAATGCAGACATTATTTCATACACTACTCTGCGAGTCGCGGATACCATTAAAACTTGGACACAAGTTTTTTGAGATCCTGGAACGAGAGATCATCAATTGTACAGAAGACTTCGTTGAAGAGGATGATGACTCTTATGCAGCTAAGCTTAGACATATAGCACAGTTAGAGTTGCACAAGATAGTTTCATGTCTGAGAATCATGCCTTACAACGATATGATAAGTTTTGCCTTGGAACATGTTGATATATAGACCAGGAGCATCATCAATCACTGCTTGAGGTTGTCGTTATCTCTTTCCGACCAGAACATATGCAAGTAATGTAAACTCTCTCCTACTCCTAAATATACTTACAATATCACATTACTTTTAGAGTTCAAGAAAAAATAATGCGTCTGATATGCCAGGAGCAGTCATGATATAATCAAGACTTGGTGGGCATCCAGAGAGATTCAAAACCGATGCTCATGGCACATACGCCACAACGTATCTAGATGCTCATATTTTGTATGTGGATATGATTATATGTCACTTGTTCGGGAAGAATACCCCTACACATTTCTCGGTGCAATGGGTAACCATCATGAACGAGCTAGTTGAAGGTTACACTCAATTAGATAACAAAATTGAGATAATTTGGCCAAAGGAAATGCGATGATTATAAAAATGAAATCAAAGAGGAATCCTCCTTTCTATATTCTGCATATGTTATGGATGCAATCTTCTTCATGACCCCTTTTCCCATGATGAACTAGAGTTGGACCACGGCCAGTTAGAGCCTATTCATTTTTATCAGTCCAAGTTTTGGGAGGAGAAAGCTAAGGATTTATTTTTATGAAATTTGTCACAATGTCATAGTGCCTATTCACATAGCCATTATGGTCAACCGCCTTCCCGGATTTCAGAGAGGCTTATGGGAAACCTAAGAAAGCTCGCATATTGGTTCATTGAGGGAGAATTTCTCCTACAACATGGATTTTGGTTTTTAGTTCCTCGCTGATGCTCTCCCACAATTTTTACCCGAAAGGTAGTTGTGTGTAGAAGTGAAGTACCAGGCGATAGCGGAATTATTAGCAAGGGCTCAAGAAGCTCAGAAAAAGGTATGCTCGACATTCCCCATTCAAGTTGGCATGTTTACATTATTGGATTTTGGTCACTCTAAATTTGAGGCCATAGACTTGGAGGATGTTAGGGTGATTTGACATCGAGTTCAAGAAACATGATCCACACAAGATAGTGTAAAACCATATGGCTCAGTTCAACATGAAATGGTACATGCTATGAGGAATTCCCCATGTAATTGACCAACAAGTTGGTTTCCTCAAATTTTATAAACATGGGCGTAACAGTCTGCCAAAGATACTACAAGGAGAATCAATAGTCAAACCTCCTTCACAGGAAGCTAAGTCTAATGGATCTGAGTTGGGCTCCTCCACTAAACCCAAAGTTGAAAAGGTCCCCAAAATCCCAAAGGTATTATTTTAGGAGATAAGAATGTCACTATTAGGGTTAAATGATCCACAAATGATAGCATGGTTCAAGGCCTTCATGAATCTGGGACAAATTGTCCCTCATTCAACACTAGCAACTCCTGTTGGCACCCATAATACAATGGGACATCAACATTCCACCAAAGTTTCCTCTCCCATTGCATCATTAATCCCTCTACAAACCAACAATCCTAATTCAAAATCACTTTTGTGGAGGGACCTTACCTCCCATCTTACCGAAGATATGCCTCCTTGATTTATTTTTAGTAATAAACAAAATCCATTGTGAAAAGAGAATCTCACCAAAAGGATGAGTAATCACTAAAAGGAAACGACTGGTGTATGATGGGAATGACCAAGATGATACAGAATTTTACCAAGGGATTCTTGGGAGTTCATTGGGTGGTTTTCCCTTGCCAATCAATGGTCGATTGAAACTTTTGGTGAACAACTGCGACAAAACTTCCTATTGGTAGAAAACTTGCAAAACCATATATATATTGTAGAGAAGACTATCATAAATAGAATGAACTAGTATTTCATGCAAATCGGGGCGATTGATGTATAAATTCAACAACTTCGGGATAACCTTGAAAAAGCTCTCCACGAAGAGTTCCTGAGACCAGTAAATTCTGATTACTCGGCCCGTGATGGTGAGTTGATAGAGAAGCTACAAAGCTAGATTGGCCTAACTAAGGGGTACCACGCGATGAGGCATCTACGACCTTCAAAACTCAAGCGGAAATCAATGAGAAGTTAGGCTGCTTAACAGGAATACGCCGAGAGTAGATGCCATCCAGGAAATTCTATCGAGGCGATAGACCTTTCCCTAAAGGATATCTATGTCAAAGAAAAAGAGGCCCACTCATCCCGATCTAAGTTTCAGGAAGTCCTCATATTAATGTAGAAAGCTAATGTCCATTGATTTTCCTCTTCTCTCTTATTTTGAACAATTAAGAGGTGAGATAGCCCTAAAGTTATGGGAAGCTTGAATGCGGAAGGCAAGGAGAAAAATATTTTCCAGAGAGGTGAAAGAAGCTTTTCTAGAGGCACCATCATCATTAAAAAAAAATCTAATTGAGTATTTCTGAAGCCACAGGGAAAATTGAGATAGAAATGAACCGACAAAATTCTAGAAAGAACAAAAGAAGAAACTCATTAGCTATTCAAGGAATGAGCCAAATCGGTCTTATTAAAATAAATAAATGGCTAGTTAATCCAATTTCATAGTTTCAGGCCATAGTTCAAAAAGTGAATAAGATCCAAGAAAAGTTTCCCCATATACAAAGGAAATTGTTTTCCTTTGAAGTAAATGAAAAGATTGAGCCCTCAAGGTTCATGGTGGCATTGATGGATAGATGCACCCAATGAATTAAACATGGAAAAGAAATCATAGCTAGGAGAAAGTGAGAAAACATGCATATTGTCCTTTCCTTCCACCCTATCTACCTTTCATCTTCCAATAAGTTCCTTTATCTCCATCTGCCGCATTCTAACCTCCATTTATCCCACCTCATCATCATACACTTGTTCCCTCATCATTTTTTCCATAGACAGTTAATCTTCTCTGTGATCGTTATCCATCCCTCGATGATCCAAATATGTGTTATTCATATGATTATATTTCACCCATGACCTCTACTATAATTCATTGCCTGAATGAACATATCTAGAGGGACATATGGAAACAAAATTAAATGACCAAGACAATATGCCAAATAATTAAGGTGGCATTAATGACATATGTACCCAACCCAAAGGACTAAGAAAAGTGATCACTTCTACCGACAGACGAAGAGACAGAGGAATGCCAGTGAAACTCATCAATATTTACATGTTGTTTTTTTATTCAGATGTATGTTATTTTTTAGTTAAATATTGTAAGAAGTCAAACCATTTTGAGTTGTGACAAATTTTGCATAAATACATAGATTTAAGATCTTTTGAGGGTTTCTTATTTCGAGATGTAATAGAGAAACTCTATTTTGAGTATTAATACAAGTGCAGACAGAGATTCTACTTTTCTTTCAATTTGAGTTATGTGTTTCCTCTATGTTTCCATTTCACTGAATTTCATTATGTAATTCCTTAAAGAGCGATTGGTTGCAATTTAGTATTACAACTCTGTGATCATTTATACCAACAATTCATTCAACAAACAAAGGTTTCCCACTTGTCTGTGGTAAAACAAGACACGATCTGTGAATTATTGCATTTCATACCCTATTCAAGGGTGTGTTCTTTACCTTCTTCCACTTCAAACAAGGTGAGACTCAAGCGTAATTGATTGCTAGATTTGTTTAATAGTTTTGCAACTCTTTTCTACACCATTTGATATTATAATTGCGACTTAGACAACAAAATACAACAATGCTGTCACCAGTATTTAATTTCATTTTAAGCATCATTCTCATAAAGCGAGGGTAGGAAAGACTCATTAAAACATTTTCTTTAAACACTACATATGCCTAAAATTATTCTTTGGTATGGGGTTAATCTCGGGAACAACATATTTTTTGGCGTCGTTGTGGGGATGAAGAAAAGAAATCATTTTCACTGGGAAAATGACAAGGTAAATTGGTCTTTGATGGTGAACAAGATTGAATACGTAAGTAAGGATTATTTTATTTCTCACCTGACGACTCCATCATAGACAAAACTGGAATTCAGTCAAAAGAATACCAGGAAAAATCGGAACTGATAAGTGTTGAATTGCATAAATACCACATTTTCATATACTATTTGTCACCATGATTCATACCATATCCTTCCATAAAAACCTTAATCTCCACCACTTTCATATACATATGGGTTCATATTCTATTTTTTCCAAATTATTTATCTTTTAGCATTTCTAAGAGAATTCTTGATTAAAATTTAGAAATTATATATATTTTTTCATATTTATCCTGAGATTTGTGTGGGCTTTGTGATATAGGAATATTTCAAACAAAGGAGGATTCAAGAAGCTTCTCAAAGGTTCTCCACATTTTAAATATTTGAAAAGATAACTCAAAGATAATATTTTGGAGAGAATATCTTATCTAAAATATTTGTGGAGGATTTGAAGGGATGGGTTGAGAGAAAAGTGGGTCTGTAATTATGAGTTTGTTATCATTATTCATGTATAAATAAGTGGGTTCTCTCCTCATTTTGGGAGGAGGCCTCTCTCTAGAAATAGAGAAACAATGAAATAGTTTGTCATTTTAAGAGTCATATTTCGATCTATATTTTTTAATTGCATTGACACTTTTGGGAACAAAGATAGATTTCTTATGCATTTGATTTGTTAATTTAGTTTCTCATGTGAGCTCACATGCTTTTCATTTGCCTTTTGTTATTTGTATTTTTCAATGCTTTTATTAGATTTGATTTATACAATTCCATGTTTTGATAGATTAATTTTAGCTTTCATATTTTCGTGGTTAGATTCAATTTCAATTGTTTTCATAAGTTAGATTCAATTTCAGTTTATTTCATAGTTAGAGATAGTTTCGGTTGCAAGGTTTATTAGATTAATTTCCTTTGATGCAATTTCATACTTTTTAGATTTTAGATTTAGTTTTAGTCAAAGTGTTTCCTTTAGAATGTTGGAGTAGAATAGATTGCTTTATTCATATACTGTGCTTACATATCTAAGTTCTGAACCACCGAGGTTGACAATTTTATGTTGGGGAAATCAATATCATATAATTAGCTCAAAAATAAGCAAACTACACCAGTGTCAGATCCTGAAGAGTTGTTGAAACCAAAGGTATATCTCAGACAGACTATTGCATCAGTAGGTAAGGTATATCAACTTAGAGTTACACAAGATAATGCTAAGGTTCACACTGAAGAACTAAACCCTAAAGAAATTCTTAAACAAATTCATTCTGTAGAGGCATCAACTAGTAAACTCGAGGCCAAGCCGAAACTCTAGAGGTAGTATTCGAGATAAAGTTGATATTGACGGTATATGCTACAGGTGAACTCAATGATCCCTTTCAATCCCCATTGTCATTAACACTATTGACTTGACATATACTTTTACCAGTGAGAACAAATGATCCCTTTCAATCCCCATTGTCATTAACACTCTGCAAATTCTCTCCTTTCCCAAAGTAAAATTTATGTTTCCCAGAATCCCGAAGAGTACTTTCCATACCCATATTCATCCCCTATCGCCTCTCCTATATATACATCCCGTAAACCTGAGGAACCCAACTCAAGTTTCCCTTTTCCTCCTCATATAGATTTTTTGTCTCCTCACGATATTTTTCATAAACTTCATTCGCAACACCCCGAAGTAGTCGAAAGGTCAGCAGTTCAGTCCTTCGAAGCTTTTGAAAATCTTATTTTTAGCCCCTGAAGTTCATCTACTAGACTTTCAATGGCCAGTGTTATAGGTGCTTGTGTTGGTGGCATCGGAGGTGCAGGAGCTGGTGTAAAATATCAACCCCCTAGAATATTTTCCAAGGTAGCTGCTAGATATGCTCCATTGTTCTTTCATGTTGTCCTACATGATCTGCCCAAAAATTACATGAAGAACCTCCCCAAATTCATGGGAGAAGGAGATCTAACCACAACATAACATATAACCTTTTTCTATTAGTTTTCTGATATCCTTGGCAATGCACACGATGGATTTTACTCAAGTCTATTAGTACATACCTTTGAAGGAAAAGTGAGGACTTGGTTCAGAGGACTCCCAGCAAGTTCCATACTGTCATATGACAATTTAGAGACAGTGGGGCGAGAAAAAAGATCATATTTATTATTTAACCAAATTTGTGGCTTTGAGAAAGAAGACTTCTGAATTAGTCCTTGAATTTATCCATAGGTTCAATAAGCTTTATCACAAAATCTCAGCCGAAGTCAAACCTTCTCAACCAGCCACAAAAGTAATGTTTGCAAGGGCTTTTGATTTTGGATTTTCTCTACTTTTAAGAGAAAGGAGATCTACCACATTATCAGGAATGCAATATGATGCTATAGAAATTGATTCCAATATGATAGAATTTGGGAAATTAAAAACTAAGATCGAGATGGGAGCCAGAGAACCTAGGCATTTCAAAGAACAGGCAGGACCCTCTGGATCTAGAAAGTCCACGGAGGAGAAAATGGATGAGATGGCCAAGGTTATTAAAGATTTATCAAACACAATTTCCAGGATGGAATTATATCAAGCCAAACCCAATCCATATGTTAGGAGTCAATTCTGGAGAAACCCTAACCCTCAGATACAACAAAGACAAGTAAAAAATGAAGATCAAAAGATCAGAGCTTCGTTTAAAACCAAACATTTCATGCAGAGGGATGAAATGCAAGATTACGAGGAGTTAGAAGAAGATATAAACAACCTTAGCGATGATGATATTGAGCCACACTTAACCATGAAGGATTATGAGAAATCTTTAGACCTGGAATCCCTGTTTAATAATGATGAAAACATCAATAGTCCGGGAGGCTCTACGTATCAAGGTCTCGTCGACTCAATAATGGTCGAACTTCAACATAAATATGATTGAAGGCCCAAAGAGAAAAGTTCTACAAATATCCCACCAAATAAGATTTTATCTCGAAGTAAAGCGAATGAGGCATAAGCCACTAAACCATCAACTGAAACACAAGTTGCCTGAAAAAAACAAAATGAAACAAGAACAGTGCAAACTAAGAAGCCAGAAAATATGGAAACAAAGGTTCAATCCAGAG
Source organism: Picea sitchensis (assembly GCA_010110895.2). NCBI lineage: Eukaryota > Viridiplantae > Streptophyta > Pinopsida > Pinales > Pinaceae > Picea > Picea sitchensis. Next base: position 24,458 of record SNQJ01S0075732.1, read on the forward strand.
AAATTGAAAAAATAAATGGGGGATTCACTTTAGAAAATGAACTTAATAAAATTAAAATCCCAATGCCTCTGGTGGAACTTGCAAAAAACGCAATTTATAAAAAGGAAATCGCTAAAGCGATAAATTTTTCTAATGTTGAATGTCAAGATGACGTTATTAATTTGCAAGATGAAAAATCCTACAATCATGTTCGGTCCACACATTGAAAACAATAAAGACTATGTTTCTCCATTCTATATTACACTAATTGTGCACAACCATTTACTCCACAATTGCATGCTAGACTCAGGGGCCTCTCATAATTTAGTGCCTAAAAGTATCATGGAAAAATTAGGCCTTGAAATTACCAGATTTTATCAAGACTTGTACTTGTTTGATTCTAGGAAGGTTAAGTCTCTAGGTATGATTAAATATTTTGTAGTAAATCTTTCTCAGATTCCTGTGAAAAGTATCCTTATGGATGTGGTTGTTGCTGAAATTCTTGCCAAGTACAAAATGCTTCTATCCAGGTCTTGGGGCGCCAAGTTAGGACGATCGGTTCAGTTGGACATGACTTACGCTACAATCCCAATTTTTGCTGGGCAATTCACGCAACTGTACAAAGAAAATAGATTGGCGTATACTGTAAGTGACCCTTAAAACCACAATAATTACCCAGTCTATGTTACTGATTAGGAATTAGGAAATTGTATATTATCTATAGATGACGATTTTGAATAATGTATAGAAGAAGAAAATAAAAAAATAGAAATGACAAAGAAAAATGTAAATGTTAGAGAACGGATGTTGAAAATGTTCTTCAATGGTGCCTCATCTTGCGAAGGGGAAGGAGCTGGGGTTTATTCGTGGAACCAGGTGATGAGTATGTTATTCCCTTCTCTTATGTATTACAATGGGAGGTCAATTATACGAAAAATGTCTATGAATATGAAGCTCTGGTTTTAGGATTAGAATCTGCAAGGAAGTTAAAAATTGAACATCTGATAGTTTATGGTGATGCAGAGCTTATTGTAAAATAGGTAAAACATCAGTATCAAGATAAACATCCAAGGTTGAGATCATATAGAAATTGTTCTTGGGATCTTATAGATAATTTATTCTTGTCCTTTAATATTCACTCTATTCTCAAGATAGAGAATCAACAAGTTGATTCCTTGGCCAAGGATGTTGTGAATTTCATACCGCCTATTGTCTTGAAACTGAAATATCACATCGAGATGAGACATAGACCTTCGATCCTGAACAATGTTCAACACTGGAAAGTGTTCAAAGACGACGAACAAATCAAACAGTTCCTGGAAATGGTTGACGTGTTTTCTGAAACTCACATAGACTAGGAAAACCATAATGATCCTACCTAGATTATGCAAGAAGGGGAGAACCCAAAGAAATTCCAAGATAAGATTTCAAATCACTACATGCTCTTGGTTAAGAACAATCAGATTCCCAGAGGCCTAATCCCCTTAGAAAGGTTGTTTGACCAGGTTGACATACTGTTAAAGTCTACCTTATGACCTCAGCCTGAAAAAGTTGAAGACTTTAATGTAGGAACTGATGAAGATCCCAAAATGGTCAAAATATCAAAATACCTTCCGACCCAAATGAAGAGAAAGTATGATGAGTTACATAGGAAGTTACTTAGGAAGTATAAGATATTTTTTCATGGTATTATGATGATCTAAAAACTTACGATACCTCTTTTATTGAACACAAGATTCCTTTAAAACATGGTATCAAACCGTTCAGACAGAAGCTCAAACAGATAAACCCTATTCTCCTGCCAGTGATAGAAAGGGAAGTTAGGAAGCTTCTCGATGAAAAAATAATCGTTCCACTCAGATACTCTGAGTGGGTAGGCAATCTCGTCCCCGTTAGAAATAAAAATGATGAAATAAGACTCTACATTGATTTTAGAAACTTAAACCGGTCATCTCTTAAAGACAATTACCCACTCCCAAAGATGGACCATGTTCTAGAGAAGGTAGTAGGGTCTAACAAGATTTCCATGATTGACGATTTTTCCAAATATAATCAGATCATTGTTCACGAAGATGACAGAGAAAATATTGTGTTTACCACACCATGGGGAACCTTTATGTACGATAAAATTCCCTTTGGTTTGATGAATGCAGAAGCTACTTTCCAGATAGCGATGGATATAGCATTCAATGGTGAGAGAGACAAATTTGGTGCTATTTATCTAGATGATTTGATGGTTTTTTCTAACTTTGATGCAAAACATTTGTTGCACCTCAGACATACCTTCGAAAAATGAAGAAAGTTTGGTTTGTCTCTTAATCCCAAGAAATCACATTTTTTTATGCAAGAAGGTAAACTCTTAGGCCATATAGTGTCAAAATAAGGAATTAAGGTTGACCCTAAGTGAGTTGAGGATATTGAAATGATTAATATCCCTAGAAACATAAAAGAAATTCAAACTTTTTTAGGAAAAATAAACTTTTTGAGAATATTTATTACCAACTTTGTTGAAATAATCAAAATGATTACAGATATGTTGAAGAAATACATAGAAGTGAAGTGGACTGTAGAAGCTAAATCATATTTCGAGAGTGTCAAGAAATATATAGGGGAAGCACCAGTTCTAGAAATTCCGGACTATACAAAGGAATTCTTAATATTCTCATTTGTTTCTGAACATATTGTTGCAACGGTACTCCTGCAAAAGAACGAAGAAGGGTTCGAACAACCAATAACCTTCTTTAGCAAAAGCCTCAGGGATGCATAATTAATATATGACATACTTGAGAAACAAGCTTATGCAATGGTGAAGGCTCTCAAGTCTTTTAGAACATATGTTTTTCATTCCAAAATAATCTCCTACATGCCAACAAATTCTATCAAAGACATCTTGGATCAGCCAGACAGTTATGGAAGAAGAGGTCGATGGTTGGCTAAAATTCAAGAGTTTTACCTAGAAGTGAAACCGACCAATCTAGTCAAAGGTCAAGGCCTGGCGAAGCTATTAGCTTTATCAAATTTCAGAGTGCTAGGGATAAATGACCTCGAATCACATGTTTCTCTCTTAGATATAGAGGAAATTGACGATTAGGCGCCTACGATTCGGATTGAAGATAATTTTTCTTCCTCTACCTGGTATCATGATATTTTTACATACCTCCTTACCCTTCAATGCCCGAATGACATGACTCTGTCTAAAGCGAGGACTTTGAACCTACATGCAATTAAATATTGTGTTATTGATGGTTTATTGTACTAGAAAGACCCTCTAGGCTTCTTGTTATGTTTCCTGATAGAAGATGAAACAGAAGGAGTCATTGACGAATTCCACAAAGGAATATGTGGGGGACATCATGCCTAGAGAATGACAGCTTACAATATTTTAAGGGATAGATATTATTTTCCAAAGTTATTTATTGAAGTGAATGCAAGGGTCAAATCCTGCAATTCGTGCCAATTGTTCACTGGTAAGCAAAAACTCCCTGCCCTACCTCTAATCCTAGTAAAATCTGAAACTCCTTTTCAATAATGGGGCCTAGACTTCATCAAAGAAATCCATCTTCAATCAAGTTCTCAACATATATTGATTCTAACCGCTACCGATTACTTCAAAAAATGGGTTGAATCCATTCCAACTCAAAATGTTATAGATTCGTTAGTAATAAACTTCTTGGAATAAAACATCCTATCAAGATTTGGTTGTCCTCGGAAAATAGTCACTAACAATGCTCAAGATTTTAAGTCTATGGCATTGATAAAAAAATTCTAGAAATACAATATTGTTTTAGTTCATTCTACAACCTAGTATCCTCAGGTAAACGAATTGGCCAAATCGTCTAACAAAATATTGATGACTATAATAAAAAAAGTGTTGACAGAAAATAAAAAAGGCTTGGCACATACACCTAAAGTATGCCCTATGGGAAAACCGAATTGGCACCAAGAAATCAATAGGTATGTCCGATTTTCAATTGGTTTATGGTACTGACGTTGTCCTTCCTATCAATCTTTCTCTTCATGTGATGAAACTTTGGCAGGATGAAAATGAAGATCCAAACGACGTTACGAGAAGGATGAATCAAATCATAGAAGTTCAGCAAAATAGAGTGGAAGTAGACGATAAAATTCAAAAGTACCAAGATAATATGAAGGCCCTTTTCAATAAAAAAGATAAAGACAAGGAGTTTCTCCCTAGAAATCTAGTTTTAAAATGGGATGCTAGAAAAGAAGATGCAAGGAAACATGGCAAGTTCGATCATCTCTGGTTCATACCATTCAAGATTGCAGCTGCTGAGGGAAAAAACTCTTTCTTACTAGAAAATATCGATGGAAAAATACTTGACACTCCTATCAATGGGCGTTACTTAAAACATTTCATGCGGTAGTCATATTTCATATTCCCATTGTATATATCGGTTTGGATTGACGTTTGTTTTCTTTTTCATTTTTCAATTTTTATTTTCTTTGGTAAATTCTCCAAGTCATTTTATCATTTGTTGTAAATAAATCACGTTTACTTGACATCATCAAAACAAAATATAAAAACCTATGTATCACATACCATCTCTATTCTGCGTAATTTTTTGACATTTTGCATTTCATTCCTCTGCAGAATATATCTTGTTAAACAAGTGATAAGGATGCATCAAAAACCGACACTTATTTTTCCAAACATTCAATTTCTCTCAAAATAGGTGATGAATTAATGATCTTCCTGATTGAAAGATCAAAATGAAAACGAGGTATGAGTTCCTACCTTTATAGTTCAAATAAATGTTTTTAAGGAATTCTTTGAAACAAATGGGAAGGAAGTTTCACTCATAATAATATTGGCACCCGACCTAAAATTAGAGAATTATAAATTTACAAATTAAAGGTTCATACCTATAAAATTCTAAAGCCATCTCTAAATTAAAAATAAAATAATAATAAACAAGCTACTAGTTCTATAACATACTATGTCTACTAGTTCTCTTTCCAGTGATATTTACACTCTGAACCAACTAGGGACTCCCTAAAATAAACTATTATGTCTTCTTAACCTTGATGAAAATGAAGTATGTCCGAGTGTGATATTTCAGTTAAATCTATTTTGATTATCTTAAACAATTATAAAATTAGTTTTAAGAAAAGGAAATTTTAATAGCCTTACTTAAGAGCGTTGAATTGAGTATGTTTTGAAGGCTCTTGAGATTTGGTTAAGTTTGTTCTTCTATGAATGATTAAATCTTGAGTAAAACTAGAAAATGTTTTTCGAAAAAGAAATAATGACTCCATTTACCCAATAAAGGCACTTGGTATATTGTTCTTTCGTGCCTCACAGGGAGCCACAATCCCCAGATGGAGCCTATGTTGGAACACACACATTTTTGAACTTTTGAGTTTTATGGTTTTTGCCTTTTAGGAATAAAAATTTACACAAAATGGCATTTTAAATTTAAATCAAATTCATTGGTTGTCTTTTACTAATAAAGCACGTACATTATCTGTCGTCGATGGGTTCCCTTAATTAGATCAAACGATCGTAACAATCTCTGCAGTTCTGGAGCCGCCTGATTTTTAAAGAATAAGTCCCTAACGGTGGCTTCAGAGCTCTGCACTTCAGACGTTCCCATAAGTCTAAACGATAAAAACCCCGAAGCTTTGAAACCTGAAAATAATAGCTCGTGGTAAACCCTAAAGAACTCACGAACTCGAGTCATAGAACACGTATATTTTAAATCTTTTATAAGTTAACACGTGACACTTATTTTTTGAAGTTTCAGTTGGATGATTCACAGGCTCTAGGGAAACATGTGGCAACTATCTCTTCTTGACAGGTCATCTAGAATGATGTCATCTCTCCCACGTGACTTCAGAGATGAACCTTCGAGATTTTAACAAAGAGTGAATTCACAAATCACCAAAGTATCAAAATGCTGAAACATTGGTCATTTCAAAGAGTGAAAAGCAATTAATGAAATATTTAATAATGAAAGTTAAACCCGATTAATTAAGACTTAAGGGAGATTACTTGAAAATTCTAGTCTTCGCAGTTTTGGATTCTGGGGAATTTCTCTTATACTATATTAAAAACACCCAAAGTCTTAACTTTCGAAACACTTGAAGTTAATTCAATGTTTTAAAACACGGTTAATTAAGTTGTAAAAGAAATTATTAAAAGATTAACTATCCGCGGATTCGGGATATTTCCACCCTGTCACATTCAAAACTCTTGAACGTGAACCGTCGAAGTATCGTGTAATATACCAGATATAAAAAGTATGTGAAACATAAATAAAATGCTAGAAATGGTAGAATAACAGTAATATAACCAGCATAATCTCCACAATAACACAGAAATGATATAAGAACAACAACATAAATATCACTTTGATTCAGAAAGAAATGTTCACGGGCCTCTTCGAGGGGGAAACCTCCAGTTGAGCAGCACTCTATTAAAATAATCTCCAAGCTAGGGTTTTCATACCCTCGACCCTTATTTATACTAAATATGTCTATCAAAAGAAGCATCTAGAGGAAGATCCTTCTAGAAGCGGAAGCTTCTATTAGGTCTTCTTACATCCGCCTTATTCTATTTTATTGAAAGGCCTTATTAATATTGACCTTTATTACATCCAAATATATTTCTCTACCTATGTGTGGGTTAGGGCCCTAACATGTCTGCCTCCTTAAAAACAACTTTGTCCTCAAGGCTTGAGATGTGGAAACTACCGCAAAATGGTAGTTGGTTCCCAAGTGGCATATGTTCGAGTTGTATCTTTCCACTGGACTAGCACTTCCTTGATGGTTCTGTGATGCAGGCAATGCTCACGCTGGTCCAAAATTGCTTCTGGCTGTAGCCAAATGGATCCTTCTTCATCTAAGTCGGGAAGGTTGGTTTTAATTTGACACCTTGTTCCAATCAACTTCTTTAAGCATGAAACATGAAAAAACGGATGTAGCTTCGAATGACTAGGTAGAGCTAACTTATAGGAAACTTGTCCCATATGTTTGAGAACTGTATAGGGACCATAAAATTTGGGCGCTATCTTCTGACAATGCTCGGCCTTGAGGGAAGTTTGCTTATAAGGTTGCAGTCGAAAAAACACCTGATCCCCTTCTACAAATTGATGTTCAGAGCAACCTTGATCTTCTTTTTGCTTCATGTGATTATGTGCCATGACCAAGTTCTCTTTGAGGGTATGGAGAATATCCTCTCGAACTGTAAGTGTTTGGTCAACCGCCTGGACCTTCAAGGTACCCGATAAGTATGAGATAACTGAAGGTGGCTTCTGTCCATATACCGCTTCAAAAGGAGTCATGCGTGTAGATGTATGGTAGGAAGTGTTGTACCACCATTCAACTAGGGGTAACCATTGAGCCCACTGATTTTTATTTTCAGAGGAAAAACACCTCAGATATATTTCCAAACACTTGTAGACAACTTCCGTTTGAGCATCA
>SNQJ01S0075732.1:39827-50866 GCA_010110895.2 Picea sitchensis
CCTTTTCACATGTCAACATATGTTATGGATGCCATCTTCTTCATGACCCCTTTTCCCTTGATGAACTGAAGTTGGACCCTGGCCAGTTCTGAGCCTATTCATTTTTATCATTCCAAGTTATGGGAGGAGAAAGCTAAGGATTTATTTTATGAAATTTGTCACAATGTCATAGTACATGTTCACATATTCATTTATGGTCACCCTCCTCCCTGAATTTTAGAGAGGATTATGGGAAACCTAGGAAATCTCGCAGATTGGTTCATTGAGGAGAATTTCCCCTACATCAGATTTTTTGGTTGCTCGGTTCCTCCTCATGCTCTCCCACAATTTTTACCCGACAGGTTGGTGTGCAGAGAAGTGGTGTACCATATAGTAGCAGGATCTATTAGCAAGGATCTCAAAGCAGGCCATAAAAAGATATGATGACCTTCCCCATTAAAGTTGGCATGTTTACATTATTGGATTTTGGTCACTCTAAAGTTGAGGTCGCAGCTCTGGAGGATGTTAAATTGGTTGACATTGAGTTCAAGAAACATGATCCAAACAAGATAGTGGAAAACCATATGGATCAGTTCAACATGAAGTGGTATGTACACGCATGAGAATTTCCTGTATGACGAAATATTTAGAGGGGTGAGATCTTATGAGGAAGTCCAAAACACATTCTTGACCCTACCCCCAGACCAACAAGTTGGTTTCCTCATCTTTCGTAAACACAGGCAGAATAGTATGTTAAATATACTGTAGGGAGAATCAATTTCCAAGCCTCCTTCACAGGAAGCTAATTCTACATTATCTGAGCCGGTATCCTCCACTAAAACCAAAGCCGAAAAGGTCCCCAAAATCCAAGAGGTATTATTTAAGTAGATAAGAACATCACTATCAGGGATAAATGATCCAGAGGTGATAATGCGATTCGAGGCCTTCATGAGTCCATGACAAATTGTCCCTCATTCAACACCAACAACTCCTTCTGGCATCCCCAATACAACAGAACAACAAAATTCCACTGAAGTTGCCTCTCCCATTGAATCATTAACCCCTCTATAGACCATCTTCGAAAATCCTACTTCTGAAATCACTTTTGTGGGGGACCTTAATCCCATCTTTCCCAAAGAGATGTCGCCTTTCGATTTATTTTTTAGTAAGAAATGAAAATTCATTGTGAAAAGAGAATCTCACCAAAAGGATGGAGTCATAACTAAAAGGCAAAGACTAGTGTATGACAGGAATGACCAGGATGGTCCAGAATTTTCCAAGGAAGTTTCATATTCGTTAGGTGCTTTTTCCACTGCCAATCAATGGTCGATGGACAATTTGACCAAACAACTGCGACAGAAGTGCCTATTGGTAGAACACTTGCAAAACCAGATATATATTGCAGAGAAAACTATCAGAAATAGAATGAACCAGGATTTCGAGCAAATMAGGGCCAGTGATCAACAACAAATTCAACAACKTYAKGATAACCTTGAGCAGCTCCACTAGAGTTCACATACCAGCCAAGGTATGGTCACTYAGCGTGATGAGTTGATAGAGMRGTTGCAAGCCAGATTGGCCCTAACCAAGGGTACCACGATAAACATCTCGGCCTTCAAAACTCAAGCGTTGGAAATCAATGAGAAGCTGGAAGAAGAGGTCCAACAAATGTTATCAAGGAAATCTTGGTTCATCCAGATARTGATGGAAGAAGAGGTTGATGGTTGGMTAAAATTCAAGAGTTTGATCTAGAAGTGAAACCAACCAAGCTAGTCAAAGGTCAAGGATTGAAGAAGCTATTASATGAATCAAATTTCAGAKCTCTAGTTATAAATAACCTCRAATCACATGTTTCTCTCCTAGATATAGAGGAAATTGATGATCAAGCACCTACGATTCATATTGAAGATAAGTTTTTGTCATCTACCTRGTATCGTGATATTGTTACATACCTCCTTAMCCTTCAATGCCTGAATGACATGAATCTGTCTAAAGCAAGGAATTTGAAGCTAGATGCAATTAAATATTGTATTATTGATGGACAATTGTACTGGAAAGACCCTCTAGGATTTTTTTTATGTTGCCTGACAGAAGYTGAAATAGAAGGAGTCATTGACAAATTCCATGAAGGAATATGTGGGGGGCATCATGCCTAGAGAGAGACAKCTTACAAKATTTTAAGGGTTGGATATTATTGGCCAAAGTTATTTACTGATTTGAATGCAAGGGTCAGAGCCTTCAATTCATGCCAATTGTTCACTRGTAAGCAAAAGCTCCCTACCCTACCTCTAATMCCAATAAAAGTTGAAGCTCCTTTTCAACAATGGGGCCTAKAMTTCATCKRAGAAATCCATTCGCAATCAAATTCTCAACACAGATGTATTCTAACTGCYACCRATTAGTTCAYGAAATGGGTTGAATCCATTCCAAATCGAAATGCTACAAATTCGGTAGTAATAAACTTCTTGGAAGAAAACATCCTATCGAGATTTGGTTTTCCTYGRAAAATAGTCACTAACAAYGCTCAAGATTTTAMGTCTATGGAAATGATCAWTTTTTTCYAGAAATACAATATTTTTTTAGGTCATTCTACAACCTATTATCCCCAGGKAAATGGATTSGCAGARTCATCTAACAAAATCCTGATGACTATAATAAAAAAAAGTGTTGGCAGAAAATAAAAAAAATCTTGGCACATCCACCTAAAATATGCCCTATGGGAGAACCGAATCGGCACCAAGAAATCGATAGGTATGTCCCCATTTCAATTGGTTTATGGTACTGACGTTKTCCTTCCTATCAATCTTGCTCTTCCTATGATGAAACCCTGGAAAAATGMAAATGAAGAGCCAAATGACGTTACGAGAAGGATGAATCAAATCAYCGGAGTTCARCAAAATAGAGTGGAAGTAGACGATAAAATTCAAAAGTACCAGGATAATATGAAGGCCCTTTTTGATAAAAAAAGATAAAGACAGGGAGTTCCTCCCTGGTGATCTAGTTTTAAAATGGRATGCTAGATGCAGGGAAACATGACAAGTTCGATCATCTCTGGTTCGKACCATTCAAGATTGCAGYTGCWRAGGGAAAMAAATCTCTTACTAGAAAATCACGATGGAGAAATCTGGATGCTCCTACTAACAGGCGTTACTTAAARCATTTCATGCAGTAGTCATATTTCAAATTCCCATTKTATATATCGGTTTGGATTGACGTTCATTTTCTTTTTTATTCTACAATTTTTTTTTTCTTTTGTAAATTATCCAAGTCATTTTATCATTTGTTGAAAATAAATCATGTTTACTTGACATCATCAAAACAGAATATAAAAACATATGTATCACATACCATCTCTATTCTAAAAAAAAATCTGACATTTCGCATTTCATTCATGTGTAGAATATATCTTGTTAAATGAGAGATAAGGATGCATCAGAACCCGATACTTATTTTTTCAAACATTCAATTTCTCTCAAAACAGGTGATGAAACAAATAACTAGAAAGGAAAACAAGGTATGAGTTCCTACCTTTCTAGTTCAAATAAATATTTTTAAGGAATTCTTTGAAACAAATGGGAAGGAAGTTTCACTCGTAATAATACTGTCACCCGACCTAAAATTAGAGAAGTATAAATTTACAGCTTAAAGGGTCATACCTATAAAATTCAAAATCAATCTCTGAATTAAAAATAAAATAATAATAAACAACCTAGAAGAAAGTCTGAATTAAATACACAAACTTATGTTGGATTGGGATTTTTGTGTCAAGTCTTTTGAATCCTCATTTGGTTACTTTTTCCTATCCCCAAGTTCTTACCCACTTCAGATTTCCTTTATCCTTTCTTAATCTTCATAAAAAGAAAGAAGCTCACCTTGACTCTGAGAACTCAAAAACATATTTTCAAAACAAGGTTGGGCGAAAATCTTTATTCTCCTTTGATTTCAATTGAAAAAGTATGTCTAGGCTAATCCTATTAATTTTATCTCTTTTATCAGATTTCAAATTGACTAATTTTCTCAAGGTTAATCCCTAAAAATATTGATATTCCCATAAAGTTCTCCCCTATAGGCGAAGGTGTATTGAAAATTGGAAGAGACTTAGTTTCAAAGTATTCTCAAAATCGTTGACAAACCTTCTTTTCAAAACATTTAAACAGATATCATCCCTTGTATGACATACATATTGATTGCCCCCACTTCAAAATATTAAAATATAAGATAGATGGTGAAAGTAAATTCATAATTTGATTTCCCCCATCCAGTTCAAAAGAGATGATGAAAGGAAATTCATATAATGATTTCCCTCATCTCAGCAAAGTAAAAAAGTACTCTGATTGAACTGGTGAAAGGAAATTCAATGGGAGAAGTGGACAACTTCATTGGGGTACTGAACAAGCTCGCTGGCAGTGAAGCAATGTCTATGATATATATAACATACTCTGCCTTCTAGCTCTCTTCACGGTGATATTTACACTCTGAACCAACTAGGGACTCCCTAAAATAATCGATTACGTCTACTTAACCTTGATGCAAACGAAGTCAGTCCGAGTCTAATATTTTAGTTAAATCTATTTCAATTATCTTAAAAAATTCTAAAATTAGTTTTAAGAAAAGGAAATTTTAATATCCTGACTTAAGAGTGATTAATTGAGTATGTTTCGAAGGTTCTTGCTATTTGGTTACTTCGTTCTTCTATGAATGATTAATTCTTGACTAAACCTGGAAAATGTTTTTCAAAAAAGAAATAATGACTCCATTTACCCAATAAAGGAACTTGGTCTATTGTTCTTTCGCGCCTCACAGGGAGCGACAATCCCCAGATGGAGCCTACATTGGAACACAAACATTTTTGAACTTTTGAGTTTTATATTTTTCGCCTCTTAGGAATAAAATTTTCCACAAAATGGCCTTTTAATTTTAAATCAAATTCATTGGTTGTATTTTAATGATAAAGCATGTACATTATCTATCATCAATGGTTTCCCTTAATTAGATCAAACGATTGTAATAATATCTATAGTTATGGAGCCGCCTGAGTTTTAAATAATAAGTCCCTAACGGTCACTTTGGAGCTCCACGCTTCAGACGTTCCTATAATTCTAAACGATAAAAACCCTGAAGCTCTGAAACCCAAAAATAACAGCCTACGGTAAACCCTAAAGAACTCATGAAATCGAGTCATAGGAAATATGTCTTTTAAATCTTTTATAAGCTAACACGTGGCACTTGTTTTTGAAGTTTCATTTGGATGATTCAAAAGCTCTCGAGCGACATGTGGCACCTATATCTTCTTGACACTTCATCTAGAATGATGTCATCTCTGCCACGTCATTTCAAAGATGACCCTTTGAGAGTTTAACAAAGAGTGAATTCACAAATCACCAAAGTATCAAAATTCCAAAACATTGGTCATTTCAAAGAGTGAAAATCAATTAGTGAAACATTTAATAACAAAAGTTAAACCCGATTAATTAAGACTTAAGGGAGATTACCTGAAAATTATGTTATTTGCAGTTTCAGATTCCGGGGAATTTGTCTTATACTATATTCAAAACCCCCAAATTCTGAACTCCCAAAACACTTGAAGTTAATTCAACGTTGTAAAACACAATTAATTAAGTTGTAAAAGAAATTATTCAAAGATTAACTACTCCACGGATTCGGGATTTGGGAGATTTCCACCCTGTCACATCCTAAGCTCCCGAACGTGAACCGTCAAAGTATCGATGGAATTTATGATCGATTAAAGGTAATGATTTCTAACGAAGGTTTTGGATCGCCAGGTAGTCAATTCCATTGAGGGTAATAAATTCCTCATCAGTGAGTCTATACGAAAATCAATAAACTCTTGTTTGAATAAAAACACTTCAATTTCAAAATCATTTTCACCTTTCCCATTTAGAAATTTTATCTTTTGAAAAAACTTGCAGACTTCCCCTGCAATAGGTAACCTCTCTCGGTTTCCCTAGAGATTATGGCACCGCGAAAAATGGAAAAAATTCCTGATGCAACAGGCGAGGATTTAAACTCGAATGCAAACATTCTTTCAGACACTACTTCATGAGTCGCAGACACCATTAAAACTTGGACACAATATTTTGAGATCCTGGAACAAGAAATCATCAACTGTCCAGAACACTCCACCAAAGAGGATGATGACTCTGATGAATCTAATATTAGACATATAGCACAGTCAGAGCTGCACAAGATATTTGCACGAACGAGAATGATTCCTTACAACGATATGATAAGTTGGGCCTTGGAACATGTTGATATCCAGACCAGGAGAATCATCAATCACCAACAGGTTGTCGTTGGCTCTTTCTGACCAGAACATCTACAATTAATATATAAACTCTCTCATTTTCCTAAATATACTTACAAAGTCGCATTACTTTTAGAGTTCAAGAGAAAATATTGTGTCCAATATGCAAAGAACAGTCATAATATAATCAAGACCAGGTGGGGACATCCAGAGATATTCAGAACTGAAGCTCATGGAACATACGACACAATGTATCTACATCCTCATATGTTGTATGTGGCTATGATGACCTATCACCTGTTTGGGAAGAATACCCTTACACATTTCTCGGTGGAATCGGTAGCCATCATGAACGAGGTCGCCGAGGGTTACACTTTCAATTGGGCCAAAATGTTGTCGTATAATTTGGCCAAGGAAATCATTGATTATAAAACAACAAAATCAAAAGGGAAGCCTACCCATTTTTACATGTCGGGATATGTTATGAATTGCATATGCTTCATGACCCCTTTTCCCTTGATGAACTAGAGTTGGACCCCGATCAGTTCTGAGCCTATTCATTTTTACCATTCCAAGTTATGGGAGGAGAAAACTAAGGATTTATTTTATGAAGTCTATCACAATGTCATAGTACATGTTCACATAGCCATTTATGGTCACCCATCTCCCCGGATTTCATAGAGGATTATGGGAAACCTAGGCAAGCTCACAGATTGGTTCATTGAGGATAATTTCTCCTACATCATATTTTTTGGTTGATAGGTTTCTCGTCATGCTCTCGCACAATTTTTACCTAAGAGGCTAGTGTGCAGAGAAGTGGCGTACCAAAAATTAGCGGTAGGTATCAACAAGGAGCTCAAAGAAGCTCAGAAAAAGGTATGGCCAACCTTCCCCATTCAATTTGGCATGTTTACATTATTGGATTTTGGTCACTCTAAAGTTGAGGCCGTGGCTCTGGAGGATGTTAAATTGGTTTACATCGAGTTCAAGAAACATGATCTACACAATATAGTGGAAAACCATATGGAGAAGTTCAACATGAAGTGGTAAATGCATGAGAATTCCCTGTATGACGAAATATTTAGAGGGGTGATATCTTATGAGGAAGTCCAAAACACATTCCTAACCATGCCCCCAAACCAACAAGTTGGTTTCCTCATCTTTCAGAAACACAGGCAGAGCAGTCTGCAAAAGATACTACAGGGAGAATCAAGAGTCAAGCCTCCTTCAAAGGAAGTTAAGTCTACAGGATATGAGTCGGTCTCCTCCACTAAACCCAAAGACGAAAAGGTCCCCAAAAGCCTAGAGGTATTATTTCAGGAGATAAGAACGTCACTATCAGGGATAAATGATCCATAGGTGATAACACGGTTTGAGGCCTTCATGAATCCAGGATAAAGTGTCCCACATTCAACACCAACAACTCCTATTGGCACCCCCAATACAACAAGACAACAACATTCCATTGAAGTTGCCTCTCCCATTGCATCATTAACCCCTCAACATACCAACTTCGGAAATCCTAATTCTAAAATCACTTTTGTGGGGGAAATTACTCAGAGATGCCTCCTTCCAATTTAATTTTTAGTAAGAAATGAAAATCCATTGTGAAAAGGCAATATCACCAAAAGGATGGATTCGTAACTAAAAGACAAAGACTGGTGTATGACGGGAATGACCAAGATGGTCCAGAATTTGCCAAGGAAGTTGCAAGTTCGTTAGGTTCTTTTTCCAGTGCCAATAAATGGTCGATGGATACTTTTACCAAACAAATACGACATAAGTGCCTATTGGTAGAACACTTGCAAAACCAGATATATACTGCAGAGCAGACTATCAGAAACAGAATGAACCATGATTTCGAGAAAATCAATGTCACTGATCAACAACAAATTCAACAACTTTAGGATAACCTTGAGCATCTTCACGAGAGTTCACAGACCAGCCAAGGTATGGTCACTTAGTGTGATGAGTTGATAGGGCAACTTCAATCCAAATTGGCCCTAACTGAGGGTACCACGATAGACATCTCAGCCTTCAAAAATCAAGCGTTGGAAATCAATGAGAAGCTGGAAGTTGCCTAGTAGGATATTTATCTGAAAGTAGATTCCATCCAAAAATTCTATTAGGCAATAGACCTTTCCCTAAAGGATATCTATGTCAAGGAAAAAGAGGCCCGTTTAGCCTAGTCTAAGTTTCAATAAGTCCTCATATTGATGCAAAAAGATAATGTCCTCGATTTTCCTCTTCTCTCTTATTCTGAACAGTTAAGAGGTGACATGGCCCTAAAGGTCTGGAAAACGAATATGGAAGAAGGTAATAAATTTTCAAGAGAGGTGAAATAATCTTGTCTAGAGTCACTGTCATCATTAAACAAAACGTTGATTGAGTTTGAGGGGAGTAATATATCAGAATACCTAGGGAAAATTGAGATACAAATGAACCATCAAAATTACAGAAAGAGCAAAGAAGAAACTATGGTAGCCATTCAAGGAATGAGCCAGATTGATCTTCTTAAAATAAATAAATGGCTAGTTAATCCAAGTTCACAATTTCATGCCACAGACCAAGAAGTGAACAAGATCCAAGAAAATTTTCCCCAAATACAAAGGAAATTGTTTTCCTTCGAAGTAAATGAAAAGATTGAGCCCTCAAGGTTCATGGTGGAATTGATGGATAGATGCACCCAATGCATTGAACATGGAAAAAAAAGCATAGCTGGGAGCAAGTGAGAAAATGGGCATAGTTTCCTTTCCTTCCACCATCTCTACCTTTCATCTTCCAAGAGTCACTTACCTCATTTTCCCGCATTCTAACCTCCATTTATCCCACCTCATCATCATACACTTGTTCCCTCATCATTTTTCCATAGACGGTTAGTCTTCTCTGTGATTGTTATCCATCCCTTGACGAGCCAAAGTTGTGATATTCGTCTAATTATCCTCCCCCCATGACCTCGACTATAATTCATTTCCTCGTTAAACATATCCGAAGGGACAAATCGCAATGAAATTAAATGGCCAAGACAATATGCCAAATGATTAAGGTGGCGTTAATGAAATATGTACCCATCCCAAAGGACTAAGCAAAAGGAGCACTTCTACCAACAAATGAATAGACAGTGGAGAGATCCATCAAAACTCATCAAAATTTACATGTTGTTTTATTCAGATGTATGTTGTTTTTAGTTAAATATTGTAAGAAGTCCAACAATTTTCAGTTGTGACAGATTTTGTATAAATACATAGATTTAAGATCTATTGAGGGGTGTTTCTTGCCAAATGTAATAGAAAAAATCTCTTTTTTAGTATTAATACAAGTGCAGACAAATATTCTAATTTTCATTCAATTTGAGTTATGTGTTACCTCTGTGTTTCCATTTCCCCGAATTTATTTATGTAATTCCTTGAAGAGTGATTGGTTGCAATTTAGTATTACAACTATTGTGATCATATTATACGAGCAATTCATTCAGCAAACAATTTTTCCTCTGTTATTACGGTGAGTAAAACAAGACCCGCGATCTGTGTGAATTACTACTTTTTATACCATGTTCAAGTTTGTGTTCTTTACCTTTCTTCCACTGCAAAAAAGGTGAGACTCATCTGTAATTGATGCATGACTTTGTTTAACAATTTTTAACTCTTTTCTACACCATTTCATATTGTAAATGTGACTCAGATAATGAATACAACCTCTGTATTGCCCTATTATTAATTTCATTTAAAGATCATTTCTCATCAAACTGAAGGTAGGAAAAGCACTCATTAAAACATTTTCTTTAAACACTACTAATGTCTGACATTATTCTTTGAGCCTTAGGATTAATCTCAGGAACAACATGTGGAATACCACATAACTCCTCACGGTTAGAGATTTATGGCCTTGTGAAGTTGGATCAGCCTCATGAGTTATCTAGAAGCCTCTAGAAGGTCAAAGAAGTCAAATTACTCTAGAAACTCCTAGAAGAAGTTGACTAGTCAAAGTGGGTGCAACTAGGAGTTAATCATGGGTATAGTTGTTGTATTAAGAAAATAATTAAAAATAAATTATTTGCAACAAGAATTTGTGAGTTTGGTAATTATGGTAAAGTAGTTGTGATGGGAATATTGAATAGTCAAAGTGGTTGACCAAGAAATAAATTAAATAATAAAGTGGTTGCAACAAGAAGTTAGTTAAGGGAAAAGAAGCTATGAACTAAATAATTATATAAAAGTTAGTTTCAACAAGACGTTTTGAGTAAAGAGAAATTATTTAAATAATAAAGTAGTCAAAGTGGTTAAGTGGACAAAGTGGCTAAGTGGACAAATTGGCTAAGTGGACAAAATGGTTAAGTGGACAAAGTGGCTAATTGGAAAAATTGGTTAAGTGGAAAAAGTGGCTAAGTGGACAAAATGATTAAGTGGACAAAATGGCTAAGTGGACAAAGTTGGCTAAGTGTACAAAGTGGTTAAGTGGATACTTCTAGAGGAAGCTACTTGGAGAGTATAAATAAGAGAGAAAGGGTCTCACATTTGCATCCATTGAGCATATTGAATATCTACAAGTGACTGAGGTAACCAAAGGATATCTAAGGCGAATTTTAGAGGGAAGGTGAAGTAAACAAGGCCAAAATTCAAGGGAGGATAAATTCTTTTGATGATGCTTTCTAAGGTATGTTATTTACAAGTCATCTCACCATTTTCGTAATAATTTTTTTTCTACAATGATTCAGATAGTGAAATATGGAGGTCGTTCAGAAAACATATCAAAGTAATTGTGATACAAATTTCAGCTTGTGGGTCATTGTATTTTG
>SNQJ01S0075733.1:8078-29648 GCA_010110895.2 Picea sitchensis
TATTCATTTCATTCCTTTCATAAAATCCGGATCAGTGGTATCAGAGCGGTCTTCTCCTTGTCATCTTAATGCATGTCCCCAATGAGGTCAGAGTAGAAAGAGTTGGGTCTCGAGCTTGTTTCTCTTGAGTACAAAAGATCTCGCACACCCAAGCGACCTCTCATGGAAGGAAAAAAGAAAGATGATGGGACAGGAGATCCTTTCAAACTGTTTATTGAGGAATCCCTCATGCAACAAAAGAACGATATGATGGATAGTTTCGTGCAAATCCTTCGACGATTACCAACAGGCGACACATCTTCTTCGAGTGGAGGCGCCGCCCCCTTCAAGATACAAATAAACTTCGATATTCCTATATTTGAAGATCAGATAGATGCAAATGTTGTCGATAAGTGGTTGAATCTACTAGAAGGGTATTTTTTTGTCCATAACTTTTCGAATAGAGAAAATATTACTTTTGCGATCCTCAAAGTAGTTCCCCATGTCAAAGATTGGTGGGAATCCTTTTGTGAGAAAAAGGAAATAGAGGAACCCTCATTATTTACAGTCACAGCCACCTGGGAATCCTTCAGGGATTCTATTAAGGAACAATACAACCCTGTCGGAAGTTATGATGACTTGTATACCAAATGGACCACACTACGGCAAGAAAGAGACCAAGCAGTACTAGATTTCACAAATATCTTCCATACCTTGCACACCAATATGGGTATCAAATATTCAGAGTGACATCTAGTGCTCAAGTATCATGGTTCTCTACATAGATACATCCAGACTGAAATGGAATTTCTGGACATCTCATCCTTGGGTGCGACCTACCGATATGCCTCAAAATCGAGCAGAAGCTCAAACAAAAGATGCGACAATTTGGGCCTAGGAACCCCTCACAACAAAATCCAGGAAAGGGAGGGCCCAATCCATAGAACAAAGGATAGAGAAAATATGGACAGTATCAAGACAACCAGTCCAAGCCATAAGCAAAGAAGGACATCGAAAAGACAAAGAAAGATACCGGGAAGTGGTGTGACTTCCATAAGAGCCCTTGGCATAACACTGCTGACTACCACTCAAAGTAGGCGCTAGTGGCCAAAGTGAAAGCCTATGAATCAGATGTGGGTTCTGACTCTGAGTCAAAACCAGAATGGGGAAGATGGATTATTGACGTGGAACCCAGTGCCACTATTGCTACCACCAATCTCAAGCCTGCTAAACCATACAAGCCAGAAGAAGGAGAGAACCTCTTCCATTAACAGATGTGGGTAAAAGGCACCCCGCTACACTTCATCATTGATAGAGATAGCCAAAAGAAACTTATCTCAGTAGAGGTCGTCACACGACTGGCCCTATCGAAAACACTGCACCCACAACCCTACACCATTGGATGGCTCCGCCAAGGAAGTGATCTCTGCGTCAACCAACAGTGTCGATTGTCGTACAACATCAATCTCTTCAAAGATGACGTATTGTGTGATGTTGCTCCTCTCGAAGTTTGTGATGTTATTTTGGGACAACCTTATTTATTAAAACGTTATGATGTATATGAGTCTAGGCCTCATAGTGTTATTATTACTTTGAACAGGAAATTGTGTAGGATACCCGAGGCAGTCCCACCTAGTGCTATTTCCTTGATCTCTACTAAGAAATGTAGGAAGGTCATCTCTCAGATGGGGAATTTTTTCTTCTTCATTATTCGCTCTCATAATAAGAGAAATATCACAGCCACATCCAGAGTCTCTGTGGCTGACCTCTCCACACAACAGAAGAAAGTAGATAAGGTCATGGAAGAATACTCGGATATATTCTCCTCACCTACCTGGGTACCTCTCCACTTCCAGGTGAAGCACCCCATCGATCTGACCTTCGGTGCACTTCTTCCCAATGGTCCAGTCTATCACCACTCTTTGTTAGAGAATGAGGAGATCAAGCGACAGATCCAATAACTACTCCACAAGGGGCACATCTGTCCCAGCTCATCACCTTGTGGTAGCCCAATGATGCTAGTACAGAAGAAATATGGAACCTGGCAACTCTGCATTGATTACTGGGCTTTGAATAAAATCACAGTCAGAAATCGGTACCCGATTCCTCGAATCAAAGACCTCCTTGATCAATTCACGAGGGCCAAATACTTCAGTAATATTGATCTGAAGTCTAGTTATTACCATGTCCCGATAGAATAGACAGATGTATGGAAGATCGCCTTTAAGTCAAAGGAAGGCCTTTTTGAATGGTTGGTCATGCCCTTTGGTTTGACAAATGTGCCAACCACTTTCATGAGGTTGATGGACGATATGTTGCAACCATTCACCAATAATTTTGTAGTGGTGTATCTGGATGACCTTCTCATTTACAACAAGACTTGGGTCGAACACTTACAACATATTCAGCAGGTTCTGCACACCCTGCGATAGCACAAGCTATATGCCAACTTGGAAAAATTCTCATTCAGCATGGACAGTGTCCATTACCTGGGCTACATCATTGATCAACATGGCGTACATGTGGATCCATCCAAGATCCAAGTCATCTGTGACTGGCCAGGCCCAACCACACTCACTAAGATATGGATCTTCTTAGGCCTTGCCAATTTCTACCACAGGTTCGTGTTTGGATTCTCCCATATTACATGGGCCCTCAGCCAAATAACCAGGGGTGGTGGTAAGGAAACATTTGCGTGGGTCCGGTCCCAACAACAAGMATTCAATGATTTGAAGCAACACTTGTGCTTAGCCCCAGTAATTTCACTCCCAAACCTGCAACAACCCTTTKAGATCGAGACAGATGCTTTCGACTATGTTGTGGGCATCGTTCAAACTYAGCACTGCCACCCCATGGCCTATCATAKTGAGACACTATCAGATGTTGTCCATAAGTACCCTACTTATGACAAAGATATGTACTCCATTGGGAAATCCTGCCTCTAGTGGAGACACTACATTCTTGGGAAGGAGATAGTCATCCACACTAATCATAAGCCACTGCATTTCATACAAACACAAGGAAAATTGAAAAATGACCTCCATCAAAAGTCGTCCACATACTTGTAGAAATTCCACCTCAACATCAAGTATAAAACAAGAAGCACCAATCACATCATTGATTTCCTCAGCAAACCACCAGTCGTAGCACTCAGCACGTTTATAGACTCTTGCGGCCATGAGACCTCTAGATGGCCCCAACTCTATGAGACAGACCTAGACTTCGCCACTACCTACCAAATGTTGGGAGAAAATGTAGTTGTCAATAATTCCCATCTTCAGGATGGGTTGTTGTGTCATTTGGGCCATATTTGTGTTCCATCCAGCGAGTGAGCAAAGCTGATCTGGGAAGCCCACTACAGTCAGGTGGAAGGACACTTCGACGTCGAAAATACAATGGAGATGCTAAAGAAACATTTCTACTGGCTGAATATTCGACAGGAGGTCAACAAGTATATCAGGTCTTTCACTACCTACGTGATTGCCAAACCAACCACTGAGAGACAAGGCCTATACACCCCTCTTCCTACTCTCGATAGGTCTCAATGGAATACATGTCGTGCCTCCCATCCACCAAGTGGGGAAATGAATATGTTTTTGTGGTTGTTGATTTCTTTTATAAGATGGCGATTTTAGTTGCCTACAAGAAGAACATCATAGTAGAGGCCACTACCAAGCTCTTCTTTGAATGAGTCTGGGTACATTTTGGAATTCCACATACCATTGTCTCAAATCGAGACATTCAATTTCTCAACACATTCTAGTCGAGCCTTTGGTCACTGCTGGACACCAAGGTCACCAAATCCATGGCCTTCCACCTTCAGACAAATGGCCAAACCGAGGTCATAAATCAAATTATTTTGCATATCCTTCGCATGTATAATTCACAGCACCCTCACACATGGGATGAGATCCTTCCCTATGTCTAGCATAGCTACAACTGAGCCCTACATAGCTCAACTGACCACAGCCCCTTTCAGGTGGGCTTGGGATTCCAACCATTGGGTCCCATAGATGTTGCACTTCCCCTTGCGGTCCCCTCGACCGACTCATCTCCTGCTCCAACTGAAGATGACAAAGCCACCCAGTTCATTGAGAAGATCCATCACATCCGCCAATAGGTTCAAAATATCCTACAGAATTCCAATGCAAGTACAAACAACAGCATGATCAACATCGGGTGCCACATAAGTTTCAGGTGGGCGACAAAGTTTTTTTGCACTTGCAGAAAGAACTCCTTACAGGACCCCATAGGAAGCATCGCCCACTCTATTATGGTTCATATACCATCACCAAGACTGTGGGGGATAATTCTTTTCATCTCAACATTCCTCCTTTCCTTGGCCTGCACCTAGTGTTCAACGTGGATCTCCTTCGCCCTTATTTCCCACCATTATTAGACACCTCAAAAATAGCAGAACAACTGAAACCAATAGAGCCCAACCCTGAATGCATACAATAGGAATCCAATGATCATATTGTGGACACATATCAAGGGCAATCGACAGGAAAGGATCCAACTTTATCGATTTGTCAAAGCAGGGCAGCTCCTGCACCAAGGCAAGTGGCTCACCTGATCCCAAATTCAGCAGAAATTTCCTCATCTGATGAGGGAACTCAACGCAATGGATTCCATTTCTTCCTAAGGAGTTAGGAATGATCCAGGTATATATCTATGGCCACCCACCTTTTCCAATTGGCTCAAAACAGTTGTCTAGCAATTTTGGCAATTTACTATGTTTAGTAGTTTTAACTTCTGGGGCCATTTTGAGGGCCTAAATGAAGGTTTTTCAGCACCGAGATTCTCAATAATATTTTATTGCATGATTAAGACCCCAAAATGAATCTCCTTGATGATACCTTTCCAACAGGCTATCATACACCTAAAATGGAGATCGTATGCAAAATTTGCGACCCCGGGAAGTTAATGTACTAACATACCCAAACAGGGCCCACATGACTTTTGGCACTTCATCTCCTAGGGTTAGGTTTTTGGATGTCTAGAGTTTTTGGCATTCCTATTTATTGTAAAAATTCCTTCAGAGCCTCATTGTAGTCATCTTCTAGTAAATGAGCACAACCGTCACATCTCTTCTCAGAGATAAGCTACCACCATTCCAACAAGCGTGTTTCTACTGCATTTTATAGTTTCAACTTATTTCCTTATTGAATAGAAAACCAATTTTATTGTATCTCTGTTATTTTGTGTTATGTACCTGTTAATAATCTGTATTCATTTTGTTCCTCTCATAAAATCTGGATCCCTTGATATCAGCTGGAATTGCATTATAAATATTGTTGAAATGAATGCATTAATCCTGCATTGTTTCCCCTTGATTCCTTTTGATATTCTCATATTCTGATAAAATCTAGAGAGGGTTTTCTTTACCTCCCATCTGTTGATAAAACTCCACTGAAAAGAATCAATGTCAACTATGGTAGCAGGGTGTAAATATTTGAACCATTTTTTGACTTCTCTGGTTAAACTCTGTGCAAAAAGTCTCATCTAGACATCTGCCTCATTGACTTCCTACAAATCAAAATAATCATTCATCTTATCAACATGTTGGTGTGCATTAAGGGGTCCAATACCATCAAACTGAGGAAGTCTGTTTTGATAGTACTGGGGTATGGAATGTAAGGGAGCGACCAACACCAAGGGAACATATCTTGCTGCCATGATTGGTGCAGTAGGATGAACAACAACTTGTGTGATTAGGGGAGAAGTGACAGAAGAGGTAGGACTGGGAGATGTAGAGTGGACTATTTGATGTTTGATGGAATATGCAGCAACAAGCAGGGAAGAAATTTCTACTTACTATTGAAGGTGAGCTTTGTACATCTCTTGATCGAGATTTTCTACTAGATCTTCTAACTTGTTGACTTCTTGAAGAAACCATTGATCAAATTATTCTCTGGGAGAAAGTATTTTAGGGGTCATGGGTTGTAAGATGGTTTGATCTAGGATTGTTTCACTTACAAAGATGTCAGATTTGGTTCTCAACAGACTTTTATCAAAGGATATGTCAAACTCAAGATTCTGGATAGAGACAAGATTCTCTAGGAGAGAAGTGGACCTGTGAAGGGGACTGTGACTCCTAGAACCTTCTACAGTGTTCTTATTTCTGAGTAACTTTTCTGGATCGTCTACTGCTATTGCAGGTTCTGAGTCAGGGTGAGATCTAGTATAAATTCCTTTAGGAGAAAGAACTTTAAATTTTAAGAAACCTAAACTAATATATACAAACTTCAACAACCTCTGAAAATTTATCTCTTTGTAAGTTAGACTTTATGATGTGTTCAAAAATAAAGTTTTCTTTATCTAGGGAAAATAAATCGTAGGATGGAAATTTTGTTTAGTTGCCCAGTATGGTTTCCACTATGTTAGCACTCTGTAAATTCCCAGAGGTTTTCATGGGGAGAAGAAATTTAGCAGAGGTAACTTACCCACCCACTTCAAAACTGGGATCTAGCCCTTCCAGTTTTAGAGAGGGATCTCTCTGTAAGATTTAGATATGTTCGGATTTTAAATACTAGGCTAGTTAAATTAATAGAAGTGTGTTGTTATGTTTTATAGAGATGTCTGAAATATTGCTTACACATCCATTGGGCTATGGGGTCTGTGTTTAAGGATTGAGATTAGAAACATATTTTATTAGGTTTCTTCACAGGACAAGATAATGCAAATGTTGGATATTCTAGAATTAGAGCGATGAAAAGCTGAAACATATGAGATAGTCAATGACAATAAAGAATCATTTAAGAATTTATTTATCACAATATCAGAAGAACAACATTTAGATCTTTAAAAGCCATAAATAGAGTATTCGAGATAAATTATGCACTTAAACTTATTTTAAATGATTAGAGACAGAAACCATAATGATAAMGAAGTAGGATAAACATTTAACCAAGACAAGTAAACATCACCAACATCAACACACAAGAATCCTGCGAATATTCCTTTTATTACTGGTAGACCTCTTCAAAAGATTACAGATTACAGCTTGCTTGGKYGTAAAGATCAACCCTCAATACTTCGAAGTATGAAGTATTTATAGAAAAAATACATATGATCCTATCATTAATGATCAGGATATGGTGGAGAGAAAATCTAACTAACTAGATTACATATTACAAAAAAGTAGTAAAGTTGAATGATCTTCTCGAATCCTAGATGTTGATTTTGAGGAAAAGTTGTTGGTGAGTCATCAACTTGACTTTGACTGTCTTCTTGCTGACTTGGGAATACACATCATCTCTACTCAATCAAAGAACATAGGTCTTCCCATCTCTTTTGACCAAGGATGGATACCTTGAGTAGCCTTCAGTATAATTCATCTATCTCTATGTACTTGGAAAAGGTGGGTTTGGTGATGAAGAGGTACTTTGTCTCATGTTGGATGCTCAGGTCCAACTGCAAAGTTTCCAATAATGCTTTGCCAGTGATGCTACCCTGTATGGATACAAACTTAGACCCATATTTTTCCACTGTGAGGATATTTTGTTCGTAGTCAGAGAGAGTAATCAAATTGTCATTTATAATAAATAAAACTGGAAGACCTTTCTTGTGTAGAGAGTCAACCTTGTTGAAAAACCTATGTACTCCAATATCCATTGTATGGACTCTCTCTTCAAGTTGCAACATCAATCCCCTCTTGGACAAAACTTTCTTGACCACAAGGATAGTTTTTGTCCTGTCCTCAATTTGCAAAGCCTCCAACTCTTCTTTTGACTTAGAATTTAAGAACCTAATGATCTCATTTTCCTCTGTAGGAATTTCTCCCAATTCTCCCCCTATATTGTCAATGGCTTGTCTAGCTCTTTGCACCAGTTCATGCTACTCAAACATAATCTGTATCAGCATCCAAATCTCTGTCATCGATTTGCAGATGTCTATCCAGATATTTTCCTTGGCTTCTGATAGTGTCTTAACCATGACTGTCTCCTTCTGCAACTTCTAAATTTCCTGCTTGAGCCTTTGAGACTTGTAGATATCATTGTTGTAACTTGATTGAAAGGTGTACTTAACCTATTGAAGGTTATTGATTTCATCATGCAATATTTTTATTTCCTGTTCTCGCAGAGACATGTCCTCCATGGACTTTACCAAATTTTTTATGGATCTATGGTTGTTGCTGAGGTTGTTGCTGGAATTTCAACTGTGGTGGTTGTTTTTGTTGTTGTACTGACCCCTATGAGAGGGACTACATTCAGTGGAATGATTTCCATTGGAACATTCTTCTATTTTTCTTTGAATAGATTCTTCATCACGGGTTCCATCTCCTTAAGCTGTGCATTCTGCTCCATGATTAATTTCAACATTTCCTCCTTGTGGTCTTCAGTCTCAGCCATTTCCTTTGTCTGTAGGTCTTCTGTAGTAGATATTTTCAGTTGTTTCCTAAGGGAGGCTATGTCAAAGTTATTCTTCTTGAGGAGCTCTTCTACTTCTTTGACATTGGATGGATCATATCCAATTTTCAACACCTTTTCTTCTAAGGACTTGATCTTGTTATCCTTAGCTAGGGAGGATATCCTTTCTAGATTGAGTTGATATTGGACATTATTTAGGGAAGTCTAAAACTTTTCAGTAGTCATGGAGGTATTGGCCAGGGTGGAGAAAATAATTTCTCCAGTCTGTCTTTGCATATCCATATGATTAGCTGGATGCACCTCTTTGATATCAAACTGAAATGTTGACCTTTTATAATCATAAATTTCCTTTGGATGAGGCACTTGTGCCTGTAATAATTCCATGTGCATTATCCCTTTATCTGTGTCAAAGGCAGAGAACAACCTAGGTTCTGATGTTGATGTTTTCTTCCAGAATTGTGCATAGGTGTTGTTGGTAAGCATCTCATTCTTATTCTTAATTAAGTTATATTTCTCAAAAATACTAAGTTCTGTAGACTCTTGTGAGGGGTTAGTA
Source organism: Picea sitchensis (assembly GCA_010110895.2). Classification (NCBI taxonomy): domain Eukaryota; kingdom Viridiplantae; phylum Streptophyta; class Pinopsida; order Pinales; family Pinaceae; genus Picea; species Picea sitchensis. The sequence continues at coordinate 16,986 of SNQJ01S0075733.1, forward strand.
GTAAATGTGGTATTAGTATGCTTCTTGGATGAAGAAGTAGAGTTCATTTGTTGGTTGCTTGAGAAAAGTGGTGACTATTCTCCCTCCATTACTGCAGTAGACTAGATTTCTTCTCCTCCAGACCTGTCAAGTGTATGATTGGTTTTGGGCCTCTTCCTGTAGTCCTGGAAGTCTTCTATAGATACTTTAGTGACTGAAGGAGAGACTTCTTTTATGGGCCACTTCTCTACTGTTACCTGCAGAGTAGTGGCCTGTGAAATACTGGCTGGAGAAGGCTGTTGTTTTGTGTCTAGCAGAGTGTTTTCCTCCCACTCTCTCAGGTTCATGAACTTCTCAACTTCTGGTTTGGGCACATGAGAATATGGGGAAATTTTATTCTTTAATATGGTTTCTGCAATAATCCCAGATGGATAATAGTGCCAAGGGAAATTGATACATAACTTCATCTCCTTCAAAATCTTATTGGCCTCTTCCCCTGTAGCTCGGCTGTTATAGATAAAAGATCCTATCTATCCCTTGATCCTCAACTATTGTTTCTTTTTGAAGGCCACAAAGTGAATGTCATCTGAATTTATCATCTGTCGGATATATTCCAGAGAAAATATCCTGATAGGTAAAAACTTGGGCAACTTATACGGTGGTAATTCACATCTGTAGACCCTGATCTCTATGTGATCCTGGTAGAGATACCAGTCACCCATTTTGGATAGGTCTGATAGATGTAGAATTCTTTGGATTTCCTTGTTTATCCTCGGTTCGTTTCTCCCACTGAGCATGCTTACCACTGGGTGGTAAAATTGGTCTATGAACTGCTTGAAATTGAACTCTGATGAGTTCTTTCTTAGTAATGATGTCCAGGATGTGACAGGTTGTGGGTTACCATATTGGTCTTTCTTCTGCAAGGAGAAGGAGAACTTCTCTTCTTGGAAAAATATGAACATGTATGCCAATATTGAGGAATATCGGAACATGCCCTCTGTATAAAACTTGAAGAGCTTCTCATGAATGTTGTTGGCCAAAAATTGGCTGAAATTGAACTGTGTAGTGGCCTTCTCTTCAGTGGAGAAAATGGATAGAAAACCCAGGACGGGTTCATCTATCCAGTCATCTGAATAATATCCAAGCATACAACACAAAGAAGAAATAACTTGGTTACCTTTCACTGAGAAAATGGAGGAATGGTAGGGAGGATTTTTCTTGGGTAACTGGGCATTTTCAAGGAGGAAAATCTCAAATATTTGTTCTCTCTAGGGGAAGGAAAACTTATGGTAAATATCGGTCATAATTTCAATGGGAAAATGGGAAAGGGAGTCGGATTTAGGAATCTGCATCATCTGGTCTATTGTTTCTGGGGTAATGGTGAAAAGGGTCTCTCCAGATGATCAAACAATGGCTCTATGTATAGTGAGATAGTGAGCTTGGAATTTCAGAGCGAACTCGGGAAAATGGTAAATCTGAGGGAAAAGTTACAGTGGGAGATTGGACTCCCAGAATCCAATCTTGTCACTCTGGTCTAGAAAAATGTCTCTGAGCCAAAACTGCAATTCAAAGAATTAGAATTCACACTTTGGCTCTACAATTAAGTAGTATTTTTTGGCTAAAGGGATTCGATCTAGGTCAACAGGAGGAGGGAGGAAGGGAATTTTTTCAATATCGGCAGATTTGGATTTGGGAGCCATTGACTCGACTGATACCTACAAATTGAGAAAGATGTTAACTTTTTTTACCAGGCGTTAATGGTGGTCACTGACAAAAGATGGCAGAGAACAGTGGCTTCAGCTACGTCTAGATTCTAACCAGTGCAACAGTGGTGAAAAATGAGATTAAGTGGATGAATGGGTGTCCATTTAGGAGCGGATGACGAGTCAGTTGGTTGTCGGTCATGGACGACTGCATTGATTGGCCAACAGGCATATCGGGAGTGAGGTGGAGGTCATTGAATGGACAACGGGTGTATGGAGGTTATGTGGGGGGAGATGAGTGAATACCGAGAGGACGAGATGTGACGGGCGACAGGTGAGTGGAGTGTGACTTGGAGGTGGAATAATGGAGCGTGGCGACAGAGTGCAGAGGTGGTAAGGAGAAGCGGTTTGGAGGTTTACTCGGAGGGGGGGGGGTTAGGAGGTAAGTGTTATGGAGTAAGGGGGGTTAGAGTTAACAAGAATGCACCATGTTATGATGGGGCCCGCTCGGGAATACCACAAACTCGGACACCCCCCCACCGTTAAAGGTAGAAGGGTCGGGGGGGTTCGATATCCTTTGTTAGTCATAGATCTGAGCACCCTTTTTTTGGCCATTGATCTAAGTGCACCCTTTATCACAAGGTTCCAAAGCTGTCATATGATTCCAAACTTAGGATAAATCATTTTTTGTGTTTTTTGTTGCTTACCCTTTCTTCATTATGTCACCAAGGGGTCAGAAAAACTTCATTTTGACTCGAATTAAAGGCATAACATCAACCTTTCACCAATTTTATTGAAAAAAGATAGTCTAACATATGTCCTACTCTAATCACCTAGCAAAATTAACCTAGATTAGACTGTTGGGCTAAAGAATTACTCTAACCTATGACATTTGACCAAGTTTAAACAGTTTGATCAAACTTATTCACTAACCTATCTGACTTGGCTAATATTACACTGTTTAGCCAAGTTTATTCACTAACCTATCTGCATAAGTTCATAGGACTTGACCATGGTTAGATAGTATGGATCAAGCCAGTTTATTGTATGGGGTTTTCATCTTTTCTTTTATACCCTCTTTTATTCTTTTTCTTTTTCTTTACTTTCTTTTCTTTTTCTTTTTCTTTTTCTTTTTCTTTCTTTTCATTTTTCTTTCTTTTCTTTCTTTTATTTTTCTTTCTTTCTTTTCTTTTTCTTTCTTTCTTTTCTTTTTATTTCTTTCTTTTCTTTTGTAAATCATTTGCAAAATAAAATATTATTTACAACACAAATGCAACTAGAGGAAAAAATCTCTAGTCACCAGTTGATCCTATGAAACATAGGGTCATAACAGGTATAATGTTTGAATATACTAAATGGATTGTGTTACTAGTATTATTGAAGCAATGTTAAATATTTTTACAATCTTTATTCTGATGATGAGCGACCTGTCTACCATATATAATTTCACACCACTACGATGTCTAAAAAAGAGAATGTGATAGAGTAACACTCAACTTTGTAGCTAAAACTCCATTATAGAACCATGCTCACTAACTTTTAGAGAGCACAACTACCAATGTGCATCATGTACATAAATAAAAATAATGATAAGGATGAGGAAATTACAAAAAAAAGAGAGGAGATAAGAAAAAACAGCTAATTAAATTTGGACTATAGATTTTATTAAGGTAATTTTGGTATTTTACAATATGAGTAAATTTCTCTACTTGTTTGCAGTCTGCATACAATGCTCAATTCTCAATATTCTTGTTGTGTTTTATTCTACACTAGGGTTCTGGGCAACTTCCCTAAATTTACGCTGAAATAAAAATGTCTAGTGGAGTTCACTTACTCATATGCTTCATTATGAAGTCACTCCTTGTGATTATATTGTCCTGAGATGTTTCTATCAACATTTGTTCCTCAATATGGAGTCTCACTTTGGGAATAAACCTTCCCATCCACTGGTATCCAACCCTTTTTTCTTCATGCATCCCTTGTTTAATACTTGATTCACCATTTGATTTTTGTTGGGAGTTGAAATAATTCATCCCCCCATTCTCTAATGTGTTTTCCTCCTCTTGAYGATTAGTATTCTTTGATAGTCGTTGATTATTTTATCACATGTGTTTATTTCATGAGGGATGGATGTTGTAGTAAAAATTCGCAGCATGTACTCTACATTAAATTTCTAGAGCTTCTCRTAGCAAGTTCACATAGTTCTCCTACATCATCTTCCCATAGAAAGTTCCTCCATCTCTCCTACATTAGCTTCCCATAGAAATATAACATATATCTTCTACATCCTCCTTCTACATATCTTCTACAAAAACATCCTACAACTCTTCTTCTATCTATTGATTAATTGGATTGGTTTTCATTGATGTCAACCCTTGAAGAAAGTTCACTAGAAAATTTCAATATCAATTTGGTTTGAAGTATAAAGGCATGAAGATCAATGTATATGAAGGTAAGACTATTATATATATATATATATTACATGTCGTGTCATTTCCGGTGATATGTGGAACATCACATAATTCCTCACGGTTAGGGAGTTATGGCTTTGTGAATTTGGAGAACCCTCATGAGTTATCTAGAAGCCCTTAGAAGGTCAAATAACTCAATTTATTCTAGAAGCTCCTAGAAAAAGTTTACTAGTCAAAGTGGTTGTAACTAGGAGTTAATCATGAGTTAAGTTGTTGCAAAAAGAAAATAATTAAAAATAAATTAGTTGAAACTAGAAGTGGCAAGTTTACTACTTTTTGATAAAGTGGTTGTAAGTGGACAAAGTGGTTAGAAGTGGGTTACCCGTAGAGGAAGCTACTTGTAAAGTATAAATAAGAGAGAAAAGGTCTCTTATTAGAACCTATTGAGCACATTGAATATCTATTATCTTCTGAAAGGTTTATTGCAGATACTCATTGATACATTTGAAGTTATGAAAGTATGAGGCAAAAAAGGAGGGTTGACTGTGAAAGTATCAGAGTTGCAAAATTTCTGAAAAACCCTAACTATTCAGGTGTACGTGGGATACAGTGGAGGAAGGTGAGTACATACGCGAGCTACAGTGGAGGAAGGTGGATACGTACGTGATATGTAGAAGAGGAAGTTGCGTGCAGCTAGAAAAATCCATGAAAACTTGACTTGATGCAAATCCCAGGTCTCTAGAGTCTGAAAGAAAGTTCCCAAGAAGGTCTACAATGATCAAGTACAATAGATCTATCTATAGGTTCAAAATTTATGTCATATTTTTCTGTGTAGTTGGATATTGTTGTCTACATGAGATATGTTTATGGGAGATTGAGGTTTTTCCCTAGAGATTTTGTTGGTAGTATGACACTTATTGTATGAGCTAGATATATAGAAATACAGTACTGGTAAGTTTGGTATTTATCATTGGTACATCTTGTTGGTTTGAGAGTTGAGGCATATCTTGTATTTCTTATTACATGGTTGAGGGATTTTGGTTATGATTTGTTTCTAAACTTTTTGTTTTAGTTTGAGGCTGCGTATTAGTGAGGGTTTTATGTCTAGTTCATGTGAGGGGTTATCACACATGATTATGATTGTATGCACATGTATGGAACATGACTAGAGAGACATAGATGCACATAGTTTGAATGGTATTATTGTGATATTGGGTATGTGATCTATGTTATCAGATATGATTTATTGAGGATATTGTTGGTATATTTGATATATGTTGGTACAGGTTATGGGTACAGATTGATTATAATTTATTGGTACAGGTTGACTACGGGTTATTGGTACAGGTTGGTTACAGGTTGTTGACACAGATTGGTATAGGTTTGCAATGGTATATTTCATAGTGGCAGTGTGGCAGTGGTTTCATCAGTTATTTGACACTTACATTTCAGGGAGATTGGATGGGGAAAGGATAGGTGGTTGTAGCCAGAGAACATAGGGGGTTGTAGCCTCCTTCTAGTTTTAGACAGATAATTGGGGAGTTGGAGCTTCCCTCAGGTTGTAGCCTGAAAATATAGGGGATTGGATCATACTTCTAGTTGCAACTAGAAAACAAAGGAAGTTGGTGCTTCAAATGAATGTAAGTAATTCTTAAATACATATAAGAAAAAAAATTCAGTGGTTTTCTTCTGCATTGGGTTTCCATGTAAAAGTATTGGTGTAATGTGTATGTGTATGACTGCTCATTGTTCATGGTTTATTTATTCTTCACTTGTTGAATTATATTAGTAAATTGATCATAAAGATAATCAACACTTATATATTGTGGTTAAAAAGGATTAAGAATATCTATTATTGATTCACCCCCCCTCTCAATAATCCAACAATTGGTATCAGAGTAATTTCCTTCAGGAAACAGTTTAACAACTAGAAAGTAGATCATGGAGAGAAATAGTATGTATAAAAATGGAATACCATTGTTTGATGGGAAGAACTATGCATGCTGGAGAAAAAGAATGAAAACAAATATACAAGCACATGGATTTGATGTTTGGAAATCAGTGGTAAATGGATACAAAGCACCAATTGTTCCTCCAATAGATAAAGATGAAAATAAACTTGAAGAAAATAATTCGAAAGCCAAAAATAAAATCTTGAATGGTCAGGTTGATTCAATATATTTCAAAGTTATGCATTACAACTCTACAAAGGATATTTGTGACAAACTTCAGAATGTTTCTAAAGGAGACACCAAAGTTAAGGTAGCAAAGCTTCAAAGTTATGTAAGACAATTTGAACAGTTGAAGATTAAGGAAGATGAAAATATTACAACTCACTTTTTATGAGTTGATGAAACAATGAATGAAATTAAAGGTTTGGGAGAAGAAGTTGATGAATCTATAATTTTTCAAAAAGTACTAAGATCTCTTCCAATGAGATTTGATCTTAAGATCTCAGCACTAGAAGAAAGAGAAGATATGAGTTCGATAAGCATGGATGAGCTACATGGAATATTCACCACTGATGAAATGAGAACATAACAAGATAACCCAGTTACAAAGGAAGAATCATTCAAAGAATCAAAGAAGACAAAAAAAAGAGCAAGAAAAATACAAAGTCAGAATGTAGCAGCAGTGAAATTTCAGAAGATGATGAAGAAGTAGCCAACTTCGTCAAAGGATTGAAAAATGGAACTGATAAATATAGAGGTAAGCTTCCATTGATTTGTTTTAATTGTGATGGAATTGGTAATTTTTCTAAAAAAATTCCATATAAGAAAACGAAAAGGGATGAAGAAGGTGATTCAAATAGAAATCAAACTTATAAAGGAAAAAGACCCAAAAATAAGTTTTTTAAGAAAACCTTTTGCACCAGAGAAGACAACACCTCATCAGACAAAGATGAATTCAATGAAAGTGATACAGAAAGGGTTTTATTCATGGAAATAGAAGATACTTATGAAGAAGGTTCCAAACAAGAATACAAAGAGGAAAAAGTTGAATACAAAGAAGAATTGTTAAGTTCCATAGAAGTTGTAAAACGAGAGAAGAAGAGAAACAAGTCACTTCAGGAAGAACTAAAGAAAAGATGAGTTCATAATTCAAATTCTGAAGAACTAGAGAATATGATTACTAAAATAAAAATCCAAGTATAGGAAGACAACAAAATTGAAGAAACACTCAGAGAAAAAGTAAAATAAAGAGACAAGATCATTGAAAATTTTGAATTAGAGATTCCTAGACTGAGAAAATATTTTCAAAAGAAAAACATGCAGAACAAATTCAAAGTTTTGAATGATATTATTAGCAGTCAAAGGACAAATCATGACAAGTTCGTACTATGATAAAACTAGACAGCAAAAGGATCAAGATCCAAAAAAAAATATCAAGAAACACAACCAAGAAGCTACGCAGAGACAATCATAGGAGATAAGAAGCTTCACAAGGAAGATCATAGAGACACTCCTCCACCTAGAAGATTCAAATTTCAGAATCAGTGATAGTTAGAAACAAGAAGGTCTCAATAATAAGAAGAGTTTAGAAGAGTAATTCATTTTAGAATATCTACAACTCCCATGTATCAAATTATATTTATTGGTTTATTTTATTTATGTAACAATTTTGGACATAAGGTTGTGAATTGCAGATCAAATAACAAAAACAAAGACAACCGTAAAAGTTATGCATGAAATAATTATTCAAGAATGCCTACAAGTACAACAACTTTGGACACATGGATAAAGATTGTAGAACAACAGTTCCTCCAAGAGAATCAAAACATAACAACAATAGTCACAGGCATGAACCTCAAAGAATATGGATAAGGAAGTAGAATCAGTTCAACAATGAATAATGCACACTTTCTATATAAGCCAAACACAAGAAATGTGGTTGGTATGTTGACAGTGGCTACTCAAATCATGTGACAGGTGATAAGTACATGTTTCTAACCTTGAGAAAGGAAAGAGATGGATCAATCTCCTTTGGAAATGATGATTCATCCAAAATCATTGGAAGAGGCACGGTTAGAATTGGAAATAAGGATACCAAGGCAGAGAATGTTGTACTAGTGGAAGATGTGAAACACATTCTTATGAGTTTAGTTCAAATGTGTGATCAAGGTCATAAACTTGTGTTTGATTGATAAAAGTGAGAGATAAGAAAGTTAGGTTCAAGAAGAGTGGTAGCGACAATTGTAAGAACTTCAAGAAACATATATGTATTAACTAAAATTGGAAATGAAAAGTGTTGTTTGGGAAAGGAAGATGAATTTTGGCTATGGAACAAAAGAATGGATCACATGAACTTTGATAATCTTGTCAAATTCAACATAAAGGAAGCAGTCAAAGAAATTCCACAGATCATGAATCCAACTAACACTTTATGAAAGCATTGTCAACAAGGAAAGAAAACCAAGACCAGATTCAAGTCAAAGGAATACTCCACAACAAAGTTGTTAGAAATTGTGCATATTGATCTAGTTGGACCAACTAGAAAAAATGGGTTGAAAGGTGAGCAATATTTTATGCTATTAGTTGATGATTATACAAGAATGACTACAGTTTGTTTTCTCGGGAAGAAGTCAGAAGGATTCAAGAACTTCAAGATATACAAGGAGATGGTTGAAAATTAAATAGATTCGAAAATCAAATGTTTGAGATCATATAATGGAGGAGATTTTGCTTCTAAGGAATTTATGGGCTTATGAAGTACACATGGAATACAAAGGTAATTTTATTTTTCTAGGACACCACAACATAATGGAGTCATTGAGAGGAAAAACAAGACAATATAGGAAATGGATAGAATGGTGTTAATGGATTCCAAGTTGACAGATGTCTTTTGGGCACATGCAGTGCATACAACAATTCACATTAAAAACAAATGAATGCTCAGAAACAATAGTGATAAAAATCCCTACGATCTATGGAAAGGAACACCAACGAATGTGAAGCACTTCAGAATTTTTGGAAGCAAATGCTACATCAAAAGAGAAGATGGCAGAATGGGAAAGTTTGATTCTCTTGTGGAAAAGGTGTACTTGTTGGGTACTTGATAATAAGGAAATAATAAAAATGTTTTAATATAAGGCTCAACAAATTTTTGGAAAGCATATATGTGACATTTGAAGAGAAAAGTGGAGGAAGAATAAAGGAAGAAGAAAACCATTCAATAAAACAAGTTCACAAAGAAGAAACAAAGGAAGAAGGAGTAGCGGAAGATGAAGAAGAGAAGTTAGAAGTATAAGATAAGGAAAAAAAAGATATTCAAGTACCTCCAAAGACATCTAGAAAATGAATACAGAAGAATCATCCATCATATCAGATCATTAGAAACAAAGATGTAGGAGTTGAGACTAGAAGAAGAATTTTTTCACTAGAACAACTACACCTAGCACTCTTATCTATGACTGAGCCAAGAAGTTCTGAAGAATCCATCAAGGATGAATTTTGGATAAAATCCATGGATCGGATAGAGAGGAATGGAAGTTGGGAATTGTTTCCAAGAACAAGGTACAAGAATGTGATTAGCACAAAGTGGGTCTTTAGAAACAAATTGAATGAAGACGGACAAGTTACCAGGAACAAATATAGATTGGTATGTAAAGGATATACTCAGGTTGAAGTTATAAACTTTTAAGAGACATTTTCCCCAGTTTCCAGAATGGAAGCAATTAGATTGATCCTCACTTATGCATGCTCCAATAATATTAACGTGTATCTGATGGATGTGAAATCAGGTTTCCTAAATGGGGATCCAGAAGAAGAAGTCTACATTAAGAAAACAGAAGGATTTCAGTTGTCAGAGAATGAAAATTATGTTTGTAGGTTGAAGAAGGCCTTGTATGGTATCAAACAGGGCCCCAAAGCATGGTATTCTAAACTAGACATATACTTACAACCGCAAGGGTTCAAGAAAGGAAATGCAAACAACAACATCTACATCAAGTTAAATCAAGATAGTATTTTGTTAATTGAAGTTTATGTTGATGATATTATCTTTGGAAGTGATGATGACATGATGATCCAGAAATTTTCAAAGGATATGAATAATGAATTCAAAATGTCATTACTTAGAGCATTATCCTTCATTTTGGGTCTTCAGATATGTCAAAGAAAACAAGTAATTTTATTTCTCAAACCAAGTATATCAAACAAATTCTAAAGAGGTTCAGAATGAAATATTGCAAACCAATCAATACTCCTATGCAAACTAGTTGTAAGTTAAGTAAATATGATTATTCAAACTCTATAGATCAGAGGAAGTACAGGTCAATGAGTGGAATATTACTTTATGCAACAACATCCAGACCAGATGTAATGCAGGAAGTTGGATAGGTGGCACGATTTCAAGTAGAACCAAAGGAATCACATTTTCTAGTAGTAAATAGGATATTCAAATATCTCAAGGGTACATAATAATTTGGATTATGTTATCCAAAAGGAAAGGATCTATTACTTATTTCCTACACATATACATATTGGTAAAGTTGCATTGATGACCGAAGAATTACAAGTGGAGCAACATTCTACTTGGGTGAGTGTTTGGTATCTTGGCTAAGAAGGAAATGGTCATCAATATCATTGTCTACAAATAAAGAAGAGTATATTGTAGTAGAAACATGTTGTACACATGTTTTATGGATGAAACAAACATTGACATATATACAGGTTGAGTATGATGAGCCCATTCCGATATATTGTGATAATACAAGTGCCATCGGTATCTCAAAGAATCCAGTGATGCATTCCAAGACGAAGCACATTCCAATAAACTATCATTTTCTACAGAAATAGGTTGCAGAGAAGAAAATTCGAGTTGAGTATGTTGGGACAAAATCATTGCAGACATGTTTACAAAATCACTTCCAAGGGAATCTTTTGAGTATCTTCACCATAAACTTTGCATAGTTTCTTCCCCACAATGAATTTTGAATGTTATTCTTTTATGTTTTATATTTACATGAGGAAGCACCATAAAGAGGACAATTCACTTTAGGGAGAAGCCCGAGGGTAGTTCAATGTCTGCATGAAACTCTGCAATGTTTGCAGGTGTTTGAGAATAGCCTAAATATCGAAGGAGGAATTTGCACTAAGTGTGAAAAGGGGTCGAGGACTTGCCGAAGTCCCAAAGACCACAAAACCATCCATCATCAGAGGAGACATGTGGAGGTAGATACAACAGTTCGAGGATTTAGACTTCAGAAGAATTGCAAGGAGAGAAATTCAAACATCGCAAAGGGAAAAGTGCGGAGAAATTCTGGACCTTGAGATCCAGGAGGACGTGTGGCAGATATCTATGCATTTCAGAGGAAGAACCCTTAAAAAGAAAAGTAAAAGAGAAAATACCCGAAGAGCTGGGAGCAGAAGAAATCCTAGTTGTCCATTGATAAAGGATGTGTTGCGAGATATCAACGCTTCATTGATTTACAAATCAAGAGAATTATATTTGAGAGAAGAGAGGACTCATGAAGTCTGAAATCGCGAGTCGATCTCAACCATCGGTCACAAGGGGAACATGGACCATAGATTTGTCCCTAGAGAATTTGTCGATTTGGGAATCAGGAAAAAGGGAGTAAGCAATTCACGAAAGTCCCAAAGCACAAAGTCGTGAAGGGAGCTATCCCACAGTCACCATCCGTGGTCATATTAAGGAGGGATCCTAACATAGAGAGCTAGAGTCCATTGGAGTTAATATTGAAAAGCACTAAGGAGAGTGTCTATGGGTGCCACACAACTTGCACCAAGAAGGTGAAGGGCCTGTGTCAATTTAACCCGACTCCATTAGGAGCCCGACGAGCCAATCAGTTCGGTGACTTGAACAATCCTAGATCGGGAAGTCGAGCAACCCTTTGGAGGGAAGGAGGGTCTACACCAGAGTGGTATCAAAGAATATTTTTATTTTTAGGTGGAAAGAAGGAGACAAAGAAGATACTCTGATACCAGGAGTATCAGAGCTAATGCAGAATTGTTTTTTGTAAGTAAGGGAGACAAAGTGTGATACTCTGTTGAAGTTGTTGCAAGGTGTGCAGCAGATGATAAACAACCAGGTGGGATATATGTGAATAAATATGTTTGTTGCATGTCATGAACACGATCGAGGGGAGTTCTTCCTGCAAAAAATACAAGAGGAAATAAACAAAGAGCTCAGGGAGATCAGGGCAGAGATGGAGTCGCTAGCATTGCAAATGCAGTGGGAAGCAAAGGTGTGTTGGAGGTATGAATGGAATTTGAAGAGGACATCTAAGTGGCATGTTCAGAAGGTGTGTACATACATATGATGCAATGGAGGAAGGCACATACATACCCAAGATGTAGAAGAGGAAGCTGCGTACAATTGCAAAAGGCCATAAAAAATTGAGTAGATGTTGATTCCAGGTCTCTAGAGTCCGAAAGAAAGTTTTGAGGAAGGTCTACTGTGATCAGGTACATAAGATCTATCTACAGGTTCAAAACTTATGTCATATTCTTATGTGTAGTTGGATATTGTTATGTACATGAGATATGGTTATGGGAGATTCAGGCTTTTACCTAGATAGGTTATTAGTAGTATGACACTTACTGTATGAG